>JAACNH010001976.1:0-50001 GCA_019447015.1 Hymenochirus boettgeri
ATAACTGCGTGACTGTCAGTGTGTTTGTGTAATCTGTGAGACCATGTCAGTGTGTTTGTTTAACTGTGAGACCCTGTTAGTGTGTTTGTGTGACGTGTCGGTGTGTTTGTGTAACTGCATGACTCTGCCAGTATGTTGTGTAACTGACTGTCAGTGTTTGTGCAACTGTGTGGCTGTCAGTGTGTTGTGCAACTGTGTGACACTGTCAGTGTGTTTGTGTAGCTGTGTCACTGTCAGTGTGTTTGTGTAACTGCGTGACTGTCAGTTTGTTGTGCAACTGTGTGATGTCAGTGTGTTGTTGTAACTGTGTGACACTCAGTGTGTTGTGTAGCGGTGTCACTGTCAGTGTGTTTGTGTAACTGCGTGACTGTCAGTGTGTTTGTGTAACTGCGTGATGTCAGTGTGTTGTGTAACTGCGTGACTGTCAGTGTGTTTGTGACTGAGTCAGTGTGTTTGTGTAACTGTGACGTCAGTGTGTTGTGTAACTGTGAGACCATGTCAGTGTGTTTGTGTAACTGTGAGACCATGTCAGTGTGTTTGTTTAACTGTGAGACCATGTTAGTGTGTTGTGTGACTGTCGGGTGTTTGTGTAACTGTGTGACTCTGCCAGTATGTTGTGTGAACTGATGTCGTGTGTTTGTGCAACTGTGTGCTGTCAGTGTGTTTGTGCAACTGTGTGACTGTCAGTGCATGTCAGTGTGTTGTGTAACTGTCAGACCATATCAGTGTGTTTGTGTAACTGTAGACCATGTCAGTGTGTTGTGTAACTGTGAGACCATGCCAGTGTGTTTGTGTAACTGTCAGACCATGTCAGTGTGTTTGTGTAACTGTGACCATGCCAGTGTGTTTTGTGTAACTGTGAGACCTGCCAGTGTGTTTGTGTAAAGTGAGACCATGTCAGTGTTTGTTGTAACTGTGAGACCATGTCAGTGTGTTTGTGTAACTGTGAGACCATGCCAGTGTTTGTGTAACTGTGAGACCATGTCAGTGTGTTTGTGTAACTGTGAGACCATGTCAGTGTGTTTGTGTAACTATGACTGTGAGCGTGTTTGTTTAACTGTTGATTGTCAGTGTGTTTGTATAAACTGTGACTCTGTCAGTGTGTTGTGTGACACCATTTCCCCTTCCCATAGTGTCTGCATCGTTTCATTGGGCATAGTAGTGTAGGTAGGAGAGACAGCTATCCATGATGCACAGCCATTTCCCATAGTGCCTGTGCATTGCTGTCAGTGTGGGTAGTAGTGTAGGAGAGAGACAGCCATCCATCACACACAGCCTTTCCCCTTCCCATAGTGCCTGCTGCATCATTTTCAGTGTGGAAAAGTAGTGTAGGTAGAAGACAGACATCCATGATGCACAACCCTTTCCCTTCCATAGTGCCTGTGCATCACTTTCAGTGTGGCATAGTGTAGATACCAAACATAATCATCCATTACGCATAGCCCTTTCCCTTTTCATAGTGCCTGTGTATCACTTGTGCCTGTGTTTTCAGCATAAAATATTCCATAAGGATAAGTATGCTGTAAAACAAAGTTAAGTTTAGTTGGAAGCTGCAGCTTGGCATTTTCTCCCCCCTATGCCCCTCAGAGCCTACATTTGCAGGTTTAATGTTGCTGACATGTAGAATCTGGATAGTTGTATGTATAGCTCCGCCCCTCCAGGATTTGCTGCACTGACGGCAAGTGTGTGGGCACGCTTGGAAAAAAAGAACTATTTTTCATAATGGAACTGCATGCGATTGCACAAAAAAAAATGGTGATGCAAACAGAAACACAATTGCATGGGAAATTTGCTGAATTTTTGTGTTCCCACAATTTTCATTCTAACCGTAGTCGATGTGCAATAGCCAGTGACATTGTGTGCAAGTGTGGCCTAACTCTTAAAGATAGCATTTCTCTTAGAAACTATGTAGTTGTAGTAATTTTACTTTCCCTTAGTGATTTTTTTCCAATGGTCACTGATGCTGCTGTTGTCTTCACAACCTGTAGTCTAAAAAAATAAAAATAGAATCTCCCTGTCAGATATTTCCAGTGTTTACTGGGACTGGTACTGGGATGCACATACCGCACACACACCACCCACCCACCCCTCGTTGCTCATTTTTCAGAAAGTGAAGTAATTTGCTTAATTCTTTATGCCTCCTTGCGCGGACGTGCGCGCGTATAAGTGTCATGCGCGCGCTTCCCTTCACCAGTGCAAGCACAGGGCCTGCATGCACGCTGAGAGAGGTCACTGTTTCTCGACTACAGTAGCCTCTCAAGGTGCATGCGCCAGCAGCACATAGTCGAGAATCTGCCAGGGGCAGAAGAGAATATAATAGCATCAAGCAGGGGAAGCTTTTACCGGGGTACATTTCTCTGGAACGGACCATCAACAGACAAGCAGGTAAGAGGTGGATTCTGTTTAATATGTGGTCTGTCAATCCTAACTTGTTTCACCACGGAAACTATTCCTTTAAGGTGATTGCCGAGACTGGGTTTATATACAGTATTTACTGTACTTACCCCACTGTGATGGAGCTTATTGAGAAGGAATTAAGAATCTGGAGCTGGTAGCTGACTATTTACATTTCATTAATATATTAATATACACGGAGTGATTGTTCCATATATTCCATATACAGAATGATAGTTCAATGTGCCCATACATGGTCTAATGTTACCAGCTTCCCCTACTGTAGTAAAGGGAACCGGTAATGGAAATTTTTTTGTCTTGTCCGATAGATCCCGATACCGAAATATTCAGCAAATTCTGTCAGATCCGTCGCTAGTGTCACAGCTCTGACTTTGAAGGACACAAATGATAATAAAGGGCAAATGTGGATTTCTCTGTAAAAGAGAACATTAGGTGGGTACAAATGGGCAAATTTTTCATCTCGACCATTCGCCACTACGAACAGTCGGCCGGGACAAAGCACTGTTAGCCGCGGCAAATGTCTCCTATGGACCGACAATTTGCGGTGATTTACCGACATTGGTGGTGCAGCCGCCGAAATCCCCTTTAGATTTTTTAGACACCCAACCGATACCATAAATATCATCAGGTTGGGCCGAAAAATCTGCTTGTATGTACCCAGCCTTAATGAAGATACTTTATAACAAAAGTGATATTTGTCTAACTGTGATGATAATTATGTAAGTACAGAATATATAAATTATTATTAGATCCATATATAATGAATATATGGATGTATTTGATCATGAACTTCCTTCTGGGGTTGTTCGGTGGTAACCATTCAGGAATCCCCCCTTGAAAATCCTGCGCTTGCCCTTGATATCATTTGGGGATGGGGCAGGTTACCGACATGTGACCAGTTATTTGTTTCAGGGTCACACTGATGACATCGCTACATGCTCTGTCGCTTCTTTTTATCATAAATTTCTAACAAACCTTCGACTGTTGGTAGAGGGGAGGAGGAAAACTGGACCATGAGAAAGTATACTGTAATGCTCAATGATTTCCCCAGACGTGTAGGGTAGGCAGCAGTAAATGTGTAATCTTGATTCCCAGTTGTCAACAGAACTGTGACAGTCCTGTGGGATAGTCTATAGACAATTGCCATTTTGTTGCATAGCTCCCTGCAGTCGTAGCCATTTTGTGCCAGTATGCTAAAACTTAGATGCATGATACCAAAGTTATTGGATGATTACTGCTATGTGCGTGCAGGCTCCAGACAACATTGTCCCAATGGACACAAACAAACAAACACAAAACATTTTACTAACAAACAACAAGATGTGTCTTACCTCTCTCTTTATTTATTTATCCTATTATAAATCTCCATTTATATATCTTTCTAATATACATTCCTTATTTGCAGGTTTCACATCTAGTAAACGTGAAATGCTTACAGATATGCATGAACTAGTGACACTCAGGAGATCAACCATGTATCGAGTCTTGGTCACATTGCTTAGTTTAATAAACTGTTATTTTTAATTATTAAAATTCTTCTCTATATATTAAACAAAAGCACATAGCACATTAGGTATAAGACCTGGTTTACGCAGGTCAATTTTGGCAGGAAGTCTGGAAAGCCTATGACCAGTTTGGCTGATCGGAATAAGCAGCAGAAGGCATTTCAAGTAAGATACTAATTTTTTATGGAGGGGGGTAGTGATGCCTTTTAATGGCAGGAAGTTTGAAAAGTGTATCTGACTAGTTTGGCTTTATGGTTGGCTTGCATCTGAAAATTAAATTTATTAAGTTAATGGAGTTTTTCATTTTTAGGTACAAGTGCCAAAGTTTGGAGAGCCAACCTGTAGAATGTGCCCTTGTTATCAATGCAGCTGGTCCTTGGTCATCTCATGTTGCCGAGTTGGCCGAATAGGCACAGGGCCAGCTGATTCAATCGAAAGCATAAAGCTTCCTGTGGAGCCTAAAAAGAGGTTAAACACATTTCTTGTTTTACTAACAGAATATTTACTTTCTCATAGATTATTAAAATGTTTACTTATAAATATACAGTTGCTGTTAAACCATTTTAATTAGCTTTTTAAATATTGCCAGTGAGGTGTTATTACAGTTCAAAGTAATCTTTATCTATAAAAAAATAATCACTGTACTGTACTTACCACCTGATGTTCCTGTGACTTTCCAACAACCATATTGCAATCTCAAAATGAATGGTTCAGAGCAAGGAATATCAGAACTGTTTGCTGGCCTGCTTGATATTAGGATTGATTTACTTTATCTCCAATAGAAGCCGTTAGGATGGATTGCTGTTAACGTGGGAGCACCCACTTGCTCTATGCTCTTTATAATCAGTATCAGACAAGACAATTAGCTTGAAAATCCTGTATCCTGTATAGACACATTATGACCCCATAACAGAAATCTGTTTTAATACAATCTGATTAGGTGTAAATAATCCCATTTGAACAGCAGAATTGGCAAGGTTGCACTCTAAAGAACTAGGATTGTTTAAAATTTATAATATAAATTCTTTGAATAATCACACTTAAAGTGCTATTTCCTTTCTTAAGATATATCTATGTGCTTCACTGCCCAGATGGGCCTGGATTGAATTGCCCAATGTTGATTGACACCTCAGGTGCCTATTTCAGAAGAGAGGGATTTGGAGGCAATTACATTGCAGGAGATCTCCAGCTGAGGTAAACAGTCCCAAAATGTAGCATGGAAGATATTTTATGCATATATTTGAAACAAAAGAGGTTACACATTGGGCTGTATGATGTAATATTAACTCAATTATAGGGATCGCACTGGATAGCAGAAAAGGGAGATATGTTGTCAAATCATAAGATAATGGCTTTCAGCCTGTGCTCCGTGTCGAACTGTAACATAAGTTGAATAATGACATACGTCCATCTATTCCAACCTGCTTTAATTGCAAGGTTAAAAATAGCATTGCTAAAATGTTTATGGTCAGGCATCGTTGATGATCTGGAATCCCAAAAAAGTGGAACTTATCCCTGCATGTCATGCCTACATTGAATAACTGTATAAAACAAGATATAATAATAAAGAACTAAACTTTTTTTTTTTTAAATCCTAATCCTAAGCTTTTCTCCCAGAACACCTATACATTGTAAGATTCTTCTCTAGTAAGTTGCGTTTAGTACATGTGAGTAATAGATTCTTATAGCTGGGTAAACCGATCAGATTCACGGTCGGGCGAAAATATCTCCTGGTGTGGGCGCCGGCTCGATCGGACGTGTCTGAAAATCCCGATTGATTGTGTGGTTCCCTATGGGACCGCACGGTTAATCGTTCGCAGATTCGTACGATTTTTGCCACAACAGACTGATATGTGTCCCGGCTGAGCGCTTGCTCGTAGTGAGTGCTCGTCAGGACAAATAGGCTGGGTACACATGGAGGGACTAACTAAAGAGGCTTCCATATTGTTGCCAGTCCAACTCATAGCCCATGTAGGCTTCAAAGAGCCATGCCCCCTAACCCCAGTATTCACTATCTCTATGCACAGAATTTCTAGCTTCGTTTCTAGAGAAAAATAAAAGTTTCTTATATGTACCTGTATTTCTTTGTTGTATCTTATGGGCTACATATAAATGCCTTGCTTTTAGAAAACACACCACAGAAGTCAAGGCTTACTATTTTTTGTATCCATTATGTTCATAGAGGTTGGATCTAAGATGGGCTCATCTTCACTAAAAGTAGGCAGAACTGTATGTTGATTTAAAGGATACTTAGGGCTATTTATAATGATTGCGAATGTCTGTTTTCTTCTGTCTCAGCTAACAGGAGTTAACCCTTTGTGTGCTACCTGGGGATGGCCAGGAACAGGGGAACAGGACATTTTGCTGCATTTTAGGTTAGATTTATATATTAAGATGTCAAACTATTACAGTTGGGGGGTGATTTACCTGTATATAAATTTTCATTTGAGGACTGAACTTGCCCTTTAACCCATTCCGAATCTATTTGCTGGCATTTAAAATTCTATCTTAAAGAGCGGCTATCGGTTTTGTGCATTGGTTGTTAATCATTCTGAAGCTATTTGCTGGTGTTTCTATCCTAAAGAGCAGCTATCTGCTTGGTACACTGGCAGTTGAACAACCCTCTTTTTGCACACTACTATTAAGTTGCTCTTTAAGCCGTGTTAAAGGACAATTAACTCACCTTTTCCCGCATCCCATGCAGCATAGTACCCAGGGTGAGGACCTAAATCGCTAAGTCCTCACCCTGGGTACTTTCCCTAACTCCTGCACTACTTACCGCAAATCTGCTTCGGCGATCCACACTGTTCCACCTCTCTCCTACTGTCAGTGACAGTCGCGAGGCAGCCAATTGGAAGACACGCCTCCTTGCAGAGCGTATCTTCCTATTGGCTGCCTCGCGATCTGTCATTGAAGCAGGAAGAGCGGGGAATGGAGCGATCGGAGAAGCAGATTTGGGGTAAGTGTGCAGGAGTTAGGGAAAGTACCCAGGGTGAGGACTTAGCGATAGGTCCTCACCCTGGGTACTATGCGCTATGGAGGAAGGGAGCGAGGGTGAGGTGATTATAGTTGTCCTTTAACCCTTGGTGCATCAGTTAACAGAGCTTTAAGATTTAAAAAGCCAGTAGCGGCTCTCTTTAAATCATCCCAATAATGTAAGAACTCTGTGTGAGATACATTAGGGAGATTTAATAAAAGTTCTATTAAATTATGGTGCTTATTTTGCCCAAACTAATCAGGTGTTATTTACCATTGGATACACTATGGCCCAGTATTGTATTTACAGTACAAAGTTAAAAGGAAACATTAGTTTGACAAAGGATCACATGATGCAAAACATTGCATACCACTCTATCAGCGCAATTTACCCAGGCCAATATTGCGCTGGGTAAATCACCCGACCGCGATTCAATATCGAGTTTTCACAAGGGGTAAATGCAAAAGGAATTTACCCACAGCATGATTTCAAGCTGGCTATCAGCCGGCATTAAAATCATGCGCTAGAAGTAGCACAAACTCGATATTGACAAGACATCCATTTTAAGTGAACTGATTTTCCTTTTTTCTTATTACTTTCCACATCTCTAATGTTTATTTCTCTTTTAATTCATGAAAAGGAAGAAGAGCCAGACATAAGTAACCTAGAAGTAGATCATAATTTCTTCCAAGAGAAAGTATGGCCGTGCTGGCACATAGAGTTACTGCTTTTCAATCGTTAAAGGTAAGGTTATTAAGTTAAAGGGTATCTCCACAAAAGAAATCAACTTTGGGGATTTTAGTTTTTAAAAAACAGAGGGTAAAGGAGATATGTCATACCTCTCGCTCTTTAATAAAACCTGCAGGAGCCAGGAGAGAGGATACAGAACTTGCCTGGTTCGTATCTTCTCTCCTGGCTCCGCGGTTTATATGGTTGATATAGCTTCTTTAACAAAACAAAAAGTCAATTTCTCCGATGGAGATACCCTTTAAAATGTTTGATTATTGATTTACATTAGTAAAGTTTTTTTGTTTGTTTGTGAATACAGTGAGGAGCTGAAAGGCTTTATTAAAGGGTGTGTCCACCCCTTTTTCTTAATTTTGATATAGTGTAGGGTTCCTCCCCCAGCCCCAACCGCATAATAGTTTTAGCAGAAACTACCAATTTTAATCCAATGTGGTAGCCCTGATAGGTAAGGTTTGAGGTGCACTTCCTATAACCTGTGCCACTGAGGTAAGTATAATCAGTCATATATAGTTTGTAGGTAGGCACACTCAATATGGTATTCAAACAATACTCATTTATTTCAAGTGCTGAAAAACAAAATGCCAAATACAACGTTTTGGGGGTTCCAACCCCCTTCCTCAGGTGTAACTAGTGACTACAGAGTGCAAGGTATATATAGGGGTGACATCATAAGCACAATTAATTAACTCCGCCTCCTTCATGAGGTCAAGAGTCAAAGTGAATCTGTGCAGTGCATAAAGTGCTAAGTGCTTGAAGTACATATTAGTGCATTCAAATTACAATTAGACTTTCATAATAAAGTGCATGTACAACCTAATATGGAATTATTCATTCTGAACAAAAATAAAAAAAAAGTGCTATCATGATAAAAAACCGTCGTGTCGTTATAACTTATTTAAAAAGGTTTAAAAGTGCTTAAAAATGATTGTTATTCAATAGTAATAAATAATTATAAATACATATACAATGGTGTGTGTGTCATTCAATAACAAATATAATTATTTTATACAATTTTATAACACAGAGGATGATGGTTCTTTACGTGAGTCCCCTTTTCAATTTAGTAACATCCACTAGATGGTGTAAGCGTTCCTGAAAAGATAAACAATGTTGCTATGGAATATCTGTTGTATTCAATTAGATCAACCGGACTTGAAGTTTAGTTCTTGAAGACGTTTCGCTAGTCATCCGACTGGCTTTCTCAATTCAGAATGACTTGTACAAGAATCTGTGGCACTTGCCAAATATGTTGGCATAGGCTGGGGCAAAATTAGCGCCCATACTGGTACCTTGCCTTTGTATGTAGATTTGAAAAACAATTTTACGTACAGGCAAGGTACCAGTATGGGCGCTAATTTTGCCCCAGCCTATGCCAACATATTTGTGGCAGCCTTTGAAAAGAAATGGCTATTATAAATAACGATGTTAAAGGGCAACTATAGTGAAAAAAAAACTTTGTCTGTATACAATGTATAGATCACTTAAGCTGCCTACTTTCATGTTTCTGTGTAGCTTCGTTTCTTCACCACTGGCAGAAGTTTGTACCAAGCGTTGTAGTCCCCCTCCCCCCTCTGTCTACTCCCCCTCAAGCGAGTGACGGGCTGTATACAGAGTCCGAGCATTGTCAGTTGAAAGGACTTTAAATGAAGTGCTGACATCCTGTTGACCCCTCCTTCCAGAGCTAGATGAAACAATCAAAGTGTGGAATAAAGTAGCAATATGCTGAAGGGAGGGGCAGAGGGGGAGAGAGGAGGACAAGTGGTGCTGAGATTCTTTAAAAGTAAGTTACTGAACTCTGCCTGTTCTCTAACTTTGCTAATTGTTATTTACTTTTAAAGTTATATCTCTCCCCCTGCTTAGCTGAGATCATAATCACTGAAGAGAGAGTCAGTGTAACAGCAGCTTGTGAGTGAGAGCTTCACAAACACAGTGACACTGCTTGTTGTCCTGTTACATTCAGTTGCTTAGTCTATATATTTATAGATTGCACTGTGTGTCTTTTGGTATATAGTCTGTATTACTGTATATATATACTGTATTAGTGTTCCATTTGAGTCACTGGTTTGTGTTGTATATAAGATTTTTTTGGGGGGGAGGGGCTGTTTTATACTGTGTTATGCTCATATTGCTGGGTTAATGGTTTATTGATTGTGTTTAGCACTACAGCATTTGACTATATGTTGCACATGGTACATATAGTGTGGGTGAGAGAGTGTGTGACAGTACTGCAGGGGAGCTTTGGATTGTGTGGGTGTGTGCCTTGAGTGACAGATGAGGTGTAGCAGCTCCTACAAATCAAGCATATTCAAAGGCTTATATCTCGGGGACTATGTTGAATTTAAAGAAACTAAAGGTACCCTGGTGGATGGGATGACTTATAGGATACTTAGGAGAAATTTAAAAAAAACAATTTTCTCACTATAATTGCCCTTTAAGCTATATCTACATAACTACATGCGTTATGTGGATGACATCTTCTTATATGGGAGGGATCAGAAAACCATTAAGAACCATGTGTGAGGATCTTATACCAGACATACCACTCTCAAATTTACCCTCCCCATAATCAGATTAACTTTCTGGATGTTATGGTGTCTATAATGATGGACAATTGACAACTGACCTTTATGTAAAACCTACAGATCGCAACAATCTCCTACATGCAGAGAGTTTTCACCCTAAAGGTTGTATATGGGGTCTGCCTTATAGCCAAATGTTAAGGATCAGACGTATAGTCAGTGAGAAAACAAATTAAAGATCGAATGGCAGAAATGGTGACTAAGTTTGAAGAGAGAGGGTACAATAGAAAAGAATTAACAGAGGCAGCATTTAGAGTCCTAGAGATACCAGAGAAACATTGTTACAGAGAGTCCAAAGAAAGAAACCAAAACAGGGATACCATTTGTAAGTACCTATAGTACCCTTTCGGGTAGAATTAAACAAATGTGAATAACAACTGGCACATTCATCTTCAGATCCCGCAGTGGGACACTTATTTAAGGAGAAGCCGTTACATTCATACAAGAGGTTCTCAAATATGGGGATCAACTGATGCATTCAGATATGTTACCAATATCATTGAACGAAGCTATTTTTTGGAGAACCAAAAAATGGCACGTATCCATGTAGATCATGCCAAATGTGCAGTGCTATTATTCCTGGTGATAACATCTATCACCCCACAAAGGGAACTGTCATTAAAATTAAAGACTTTTGCTACTGTTTGACCCAGGGGGTCATTTATTTATTAAAATGTCCCTGTGGCTCAGGATATGTGGGAACTAAGAGAGAGGTACGCCTGAGATTGGGCGAACACAAAAGAGACATAAAACAGTATAAACCTGAGAGTTTACATGACACCCCAGGGGCAAGGCACTTTATTGAACATAAACATAACGCAATGCAGTTACGGTGGCAGATATTGGAAGTAGTAAAAAAGCCTAACAGAGGGGGGAACTTCCCACATTATTATTACAAAGAGAACATTGGTGGATACACCATGTGTTTCTGTCCTGGGGCATTACCAATGTAACATACACATGTAACTTAATTAAGCTAACATTTTAACTATGTAACATTGTTACCTATTTAGTAGTTGGTTCCTATAAATTACATTCCACTAGCAAACATTGTTTATCTTTTCAGGAACGCTACACCATCTAGTGGATGTATACTAGAATTGAAAAGGGACTCACGTAAGAACCATCATCCTCTGTTTGTTATAAAATTGTATAAAAGAATGATATTTGTATTGAAGAACACGACACACAATTGTATATGTATTTAAATTATTTATTACTATTGAATAACAATCATTTTTTAAGCACTTTTTAAACCTTTTAAATAAGTTATAACGACACGACGGTTTTTTTATCATGATAGCACTTTATTTTTATTTTTGTTCAGAATGAATAATTCCATATTAGGTGTACATGCACTTATTATGAAAGTCTATATTGTAATGAATGCACTAATATGTACTTCAAGACTTAGCACTTTATGCACTGCACAGATTCACTTGACTCTTGACCTCATGAAGGAGGCGGAGTTAATTAATTGTGCTATGATGTCACTTCCTATATATACCTTGCACTCTGTAGTCACTAGTTACACCTGAGGAAGGGGTTGGACCCCCCAAAACGTGTGTGTATTTGGCATTTGTTGTTTTCAGCACTAAAAAATGAGTAATGTTTGAATACCATATTGAGTGGCCTACCTACAAACTATATTAGCAAAAACTACCCCTATCATTACATTCCCTCTTTCCTCCAACATACTGTCCTGGCCTCTGTTTGCATGAAACTACATGCAGGGTGCCGGATCGGCAGCCGCGTCTATGATTGGCGGGGAGCCCAATCATGGACGCGCGGCCTGCAGGTGGAGAACGCCGGAGAGAGGAGGAGAGAGGTAAGGTAAGTGAGTTCGGGGTAGTTTTTGTAAAAACGATGAAAGCGCTTGGGGCTGGGGGAGGGAGCCCTACACTATATCAAATTGGCTAAATGCTAGGGGGAGGGAGAGTAAAAGGGGGGGAGGGGGGGGTGCTGCAATGTGCATGGCAAAATTCTCCGGAGGAGAGAGAGGAGACAGAGTCCTATATGGACTCTGCTAGGCTCCTGGTGGCCAGTTATTGGGACTTTGGAGGGGCATAGCAGGGCAGCCATTTGGAGGTAAGGTAAGGATTTATTACACTACAGAGTGGGGCCCAGTAGTGCGTTAATTATAGTTTTGGAGGTAGACATGCTCTTTAAATAGATTAGGAAGAATATGCTCTATTTGGCTGCAAGATCACCCCTTTATAAATTTTCATTTAGCCATTTAACTTATTAAAAATAAACACTCAGACTTTGTAAGCACTTTTTGATAAAATGTCTAGTGTACATCTCACAGCAGTTAACTGCTGTGCAAAAATGTTAAGCTGTGTGTGCAGATTTCTGTGTCTTATTCTATATACTAATACCTACACACAATGTGCTATATATAACTACGTCAATAACAGGAATCCTTACATCTATACTTTACATTCAATTGCCAAAATTAGGTTCATACACACGTGTGCAACGTACGAATGGCATTTTGGCTGATAATTGGCCATGTATGGGCACTTTATTGGCCGAAACGGCCGTTCGTTGCCCGACTCACGCGGGTGGATTTCTGAACGAGTGGCTGCTACGGCCGATAAAAGTGCCCATACACTGGCCGATTATCGGCCGAAACAGCCATTTATAGAGATTGTGCGTCGGAGCTCGGCACCCGGGATTGCACATGTGTTCGATTCTTTAGAATAATACCTTACTCAATGTATTTCTACAGTATGATTTATTGTTTACGGTCTGAAACTACTGGGTGCTGAAGGGTTCAGATTGAGGGACTTCATGAGCAGAATCTAAACTGTAGCACTTTTATGATAAATTTACATTGTTTCCTTTATTGAAACTAGTCCGATATAGAAACTGAGATTTTTTAATACACACTTAAAGAGCCACAAGCTCTTAATATCACTTAAAAGGTTCTCAGGTTAGAAAGGAAATAATAAAGTTTAAGAAATCTATTTTTTTAGTTTAGCATTACTTTGCATAGGACATTTTGAGACTGAAACATGTTTTTCTTTTTTTACACAAGGTTAAAAATGCATGGGCGGATATTATGATTACAATACCTATGACCAAAATGGTGTGCTGGGAATCCATCATTGGTTAACAACATGTTTTTTGCGACAGGATTCAGTGGCCATGGTTTGCAACACTCTCCTGCTGTTGGCCGTGGCATTGCTGAGCTATAGTAGACGGAGGATACAAAACACTTGATCTAAGCTCCTTTTCCTTCAGGCGTTTTTTGTCTCAGGAACCTCTGCTCGAACGTAACATAGTCTAAGGTAAAATTTTAAAACAATGATGACCAAAATAAACTATCTGCATGTTTCAAAGTAAATAAAAGAAATTGATGGCGAGGCCATACTACAACGTGCAAATTGTTGTCCCCATGCACATGCGGTTTCGGCAATTTGCACTTTGCGCATGGGAATCACACCGCTGCAGATTGCAGCACAGCAGACACCAACGGAGATGATGTGGCCAGACCCACAGCCAAAACACTTTTGTGCATAATTAAAAGCGTGATTAGACCGCGCTTTAAGGAGAACTAAGGTCTCCAGACAACATGGTCCCAATAGAAAGAGCACATTCACAAACTACAACAAGCTGTGTCTCACCCCTCCCTTTGCTGTGGCCATTGGGTGATATGAAAATAACCTGTGAGTACTAGGGGTCTGCTCCCACAATTCACCTTAGCTGGGTAAACCCCCAGTAAGTGTATGCGTACAGGAACATGCTCTGCAGTGCTCAACAGACCAAAACAGGGAATTTGCAGCTTTGCTTCTTAGAAGACTCACAGCCAATCACATAACAGCACTGAGATCCACGCTCTCCTGACACAGAACAGGGATTTATTTTTTTGTTTTCAAACACATTCAATGCTCCTGTCCCAACAATGATATAATCCTTTGCTTTTCATACAAAAAGAAAAGTAATTTTTGCAGTGTATTTCATAGCTAGCATGGATTTAAGAAATGGAATGCTAACATTTTAGCAAAAAATTAAAATAAAAGAATGCTGGTACATATAGAATGTTTTATTAGAAACATAATGGAAACAAAAAAATGTAAGTCTGGAGATTCAAATTTGTGACCTTCTGAACTGGTGTTTTCTGAAACTGGCTTCTTACCAGCTGAGCCACCACTGAATTGCTGAATACTCCTGTATATTTAGAAGTGTTATCTTTTGCTTGAAACAGCATAGAGGAAAAAAACCAGTATGTCTGGGGTGTTGAACTTGTGACCTTCTGAACTGTGTTTTTTAAACCTGTGGGCCTTAAAAAATGGAATATGGAAGTCCCTGATAAGACTTTGAAAGCTGCTTTGAAACCCTGCAGGTTATTTCCAGCAACTCACACTGACTGGTAAATAAATTGCAGGGTAACAAGCAGCTTTCAAGTCTTTTCAGGGACTTCCATATTGGTAGAAAACATCCAGGCATCCACCTGTAAACTTCTAAGTTACAGAATCTATTTCTCACATGTACTAAATGCAACTTACTAGAGAATAATCTTACAATGTTAGGTGTTCTGAGGAGAAAAACTTTCACATGTTTTAAAAAAATGTAAGTTTAGTTCTCCTTTAAAGCACATTAGTGTGGCCTTAGGTGGCAGATTGTTGACAGTGTTAGGTAACTAAACACGCTAAGACTGCTGGCTTTATCATCTCTAAGCTGCACCTTTTGTCTGTAATTCCCTGTAGGTCTGGATATGAATATCACCCAGCCCAGAGAGAGGTATTTTGGTTCATTTCTATTAGCAAGCATGGTCACTTCCCTTCCAGTCACTCTGCAGTCTGCAATCTAACATTTTACTTAATCGTTGCTTCTTAAAATGGTGTGATTTTACTTTTAGCCCACCAGGTTTCCCAGGTTTGTCGAATAAGGAAGAAGATGTAAAGAAGAAGCAATTCTGTAATCATGTCTGCTGCTTACAGTAACATACATTTGAATTCTTTAAACATATTTAAACATATAATACACAAGTGAAAGCAATCATTTAAGCAAAATACTTGATAATGTACATTTGTAAATATAATACTCATCATATTCTGATATAAAAGTATTTTTTTAATAAACCCCTAAATGTTTTTGATTTACGAGTGTGTGCTAAATCATTTTCCAACACAGCATTTAGCCCCTTCTCTGACCCTTCTTCAGGACATTTGTTTCAGGCAGTAGAAGAAAGGTGGCAGACTGGCAGTGCTGGAAAGAAGATTTTTTTTTCCTTGACCATTCAAAACATTTTTTTCCCTACTAACATATATGCAAGCTTACATTTTTTGGCTAAAATCTCTTGTACTACAGAAAGTATGGCATTTCTAATGTATTATAACAGTTGAACCAAATGTATATAGCACAGGCTATAAAATTATTTTTGATTTGATCCACAAAAACCTGAAAGGAGCAATACGGTAAGGCAGCACAAGCTGTTTGAGAAAGGGATGTAATATCTGTTTCTAGTAATTTACATTTTTGTCTATTTGACTGAGGAAATTTTAATAAGCTATGTGATAGGAAGTTTAAAATTGCAAAATTTTAGCCACACCGACTTTAACACGGTGGCGTGCTTAGTGCCGTGGCTGGAAATACTCAAGGACGGCATTTAAAAGATTGGCTCAGGAACAAAAACCCTAGAAGTGCCCCTGCCCACCTTTCTGCTCTTAAGTTTCACTAGTGCAGTAAAGAACTGTCAATCACCCACACCTCCCAACTTTCGTATCACAGTCCCTCCCAGGGGCAAGGATTTTTAAGGGGGGGGATTCCTGAATGGGTTACCCCAAACAACCCCCATAGGAAGTTCATGACTAAATAATCCAATATATTCTATTATATATGCATCATATAATATTATATATTCTTGTACTTACATAATCTCACAGTTAGCCATACATCACTTTTGTTCTAAAGTATCTTCATTAAGGTGGGTACATACGAGCGATTTTTCGTCCCAACCTGCCAATATTTATGTGTATTGGTTGGTTGATCTAAAAATCTGAGGGGATTTCGGTCGGTGGCAGCGACCAAATCGGTAAATCACCGCAAATTGTGCGGTGATTATGTCCATAGGAGACATTTGCCGCAACTAACAGTGCTTTGTCCCGGCTGACTGCTTATAGTGGTGAATAGTCGAGATCAAAAATTCGGCCATTTGTCCCAGCCTAATGTTCTCTTTTACCAAGAAAACCACATTTGCCCTTCAAATCATTAGTGTCCTTCAAAATCAGAGCTGTGACACTGACGGTGGATCTGACAGAATTGGTCTGAATATTGTTAGTATTGGGACCTATCGGACAAGACAGACAGAAATTTCCGTTACCGGTTTCCCTTAATACAGTAGGGGAAGCTTATAACATTAGACCATGTATGGGCATATTGAACTATCATTCTGTATATGGAATATATGGAACAATCACTCCGTGTATAATAATGAAATGTTAGTCAGCTACCACCTCGGATTTCTTAAATCACAGTGGGGTAAGTATAGATATAAAACCAGTCTCAGCAATCACCTTAAGCAGCTGCCAGGGTTAATATTGATAGTTTTGTATCAATTATGATTAGTTATGCTGCTGTCAATCACAGGGCAGACTGGATACATTTTTGAAACATCCAAATGCTGCTTCTCACTCACAGCTCAATTGACAATGTAACAAACTATGTAACAGTCTGGACACCAGCAAAGCAGAATGGCAGACTGCACTGAGCAGACAGAAAGGGGGGATGGCAGGAATTCCCCCCCCCTAAACACGCCCCCCCGCCCCCCTGGCCCCAACTATGGTGAAAAGCTTTGCCTGGTGATATATGTTTCCCTCACTCTGCCTGCGGCCAACACACGAACCTGCAGTTAGCTGCTTTCTGTGCTGTCTTAATGTTTCTGGAGCCATAATCTGCACCTAAATATTAAATTTCAAATTCTCCCTCACACTTCCCCCTCCTCCTCCAGCTAAAGGAAAATCTGATTTTTACAACCAGTGAGAACAGCTGCCAGCTATGGGAATGGAAGCAGTGTCCTTCGCACACTGCCCATCTCCACTGCACTTGCCTGCCTATTCTATCTGTGACACAGATTCTGTGATGGGCTGAGCACAGAGATGGGGTAATGCTTACTAATTAGAGGATGCTGAACGGGGCATATGGAAATGTGGTAAAAGGGGGAACTGGGACTACAAGGGAATCAAGTTCCTGGCAGCTCTCAAAAAAAAAAAAATACAGGAAAGGAAAAGAATTTTACCAAATAGCACAAAAAAGACCCTATTGTAAAAGAATTACAATTTTTTATTTAGAAGAAAAAAATAATTTGATAGTTTCCTCAAACATCAAAGCATAATGGTACTACTTTTTGGAGAGAATGGTAAAGAAAATGAAATAAAGCATGCTGGGAGTTATAGTTTTCAAACAGCTGGAGCGCCAAGGAATTGGGGGTTACTGTATGGGATTCCATTTAAAAGGCAACTAATGCCTCATAACAAAACAGAATCGGAGGATGGATCTATTGTTAAAAAGATTGCCTTCTGTATTGTTTTTGAGGCTATAGTTGCCCTTTAAATGGACAGCAGAATTCCTATACAGTAATAGCCATACTGGATTTGGATATTACTGTATTGGATATTACTGTACAGTAGTGGTCATAATTTCAAACCCTCGGCTTATACTTGAGTCAACCAGTTTTACTCATTTTTCATGTAAAATAGGCACCTCAGCTTATACTCAATATATACGGTATTTCATCCTTTATGATTTCCTCCTTTTTAAATATTAACACTATAAATGTTCTTATCCTAGTGCATATTAACTTCACTCACGATAGTCACTAGCATCAGACATAGCTGCTAGTTCTAAGGTTAACTGAAACCAGCTAATTTGTGCCAGATGTCAAAATGATTGCCTTCAAAAGCCGAAAAGTCCTGAAACTGTGGGGGTAGGCGGACACTGCACAACGAGCTTAGACAGCTTGGTAAGAGGCATTTAGGGTTATGATAGGAATGAGGACCTAAACTGCTAGGGCCTCACCCATAGGATTATCTAAATGTCTGTACCATTAGTGGAGGTTGGTGATTGGGAGGTTAGCAGACCCTTTAGTTTTATAAAAGGTGATACTGTTACAAACAACTCCATGTAACAAATCTGTTTGCAACACATTTCATTCTTAGAAAACAACAACAAAAAATCACTGCTGAAAGTAATATTTTATTACCAGAATTACTATCTAATATCTTTTAATGACAAAATACATCTAGAAATAATAAATATATATTTAATATATATAAAACTGGCGGGAAAAGTCTTGAGAATCACCATATCCTTTAACTACAACATTCCTATAAGACATTAGATATAGTATAGAAAATAGCTTGTAGTCCAGGAAAGATGTATCATTTTTCTATAACGTAGACGAATCATCTCAGCAGAAGGCAGGGTTTGTTGTAAGGAATCCGTTTGTAACATCCAGAAAATGGTTAGGACTTTTTCTCTTTGTCAGAACCTTTTAAAGCCACACTATCGTGGTTTCCTTGAGTTTGTGCAGGCAATTTAACATGGAATCGCGCAATTTTTTTTGATAGTGCGTTGCGATCGCGGGTCCATTTGCGTATGACATCGCATGTGATCACCATTTTTAAATGTAATCACATGCGATTTCTAGTTTTGACATAGGAAATCACAGCACAACACACACAGAAATCACACCGAAATCCGTGTGTGATACAGTCGGGCCATGCCCTTAACCCATGTAAAAACAATGCAATTCCCATAAAGGCACAATAACCTGTTGTATAGCTATAATTTCACTATCCAATTTACAAGTTTTGCTTATGTATTTCACAATTTTCTAAAGTTCATTTTAATCCTTTTTGAATTGGCTTTCTTAAGTAGATCTGCCACAGACTGTTCTTTTGCTGCATTCCGTTTTACACCTACAAAAGAAACAAATTATATAGTTTTTCATTCTGCCTACCATTATAACTGATCAATCCTTTCTAGAAAAGGGTGCACAGTATGAAAATAAATCTTATTACACTGGCTAACTCCTTAAAGTTCAAAGTGGCATTAAAGTTTGTTTTTAACTTACATTCTTTAAGGCAAGGCACGCGTTTTGTGCATGTTTGTGGCCACTTGCTCTGCAATCCCTGACATTTTGGGGATCGGAGCGCAGGAGAGTCACTCAAAAATGTTGATCGCATGTGCTCCAATACAACAGATCACGTTGCAACTGCTTGATGTGACCTAGCCCTAAAAGGTATCTAAATGGATTTTTTTTTTTTTAAATTGCCCTTTTACTGCGAACTTATTGTTCCCACTCTACCATTTATTTGTTGATCTTCCCCCTATTTCCTTAGCTATCCAATCTAAAGCATTTTACATTTTAGCTGCCAGTCAAGTGTATTTTTATTCAACTTTTCTGCTGTGTTGCAGTTTTGCTGTAATTAGAATGGTGACAAGTTGTGTAATTTGCATGATAGGGAAATTACCTCTTCCAATGTTGCCTCGTATTGATTATTGGGATACTGAGCCTGAGCAAGTCAAGGACTGGATTAAAGGCATGAAGCAACACACCTCACAGTAAGCGATACTACTTACATGTAGTAATTAAAGATTAAAGGATATGTACACTGTAAAAAAACATTAGGTTAGTGGCAAGCTGTAGCTTCAAACCAAAAAGTTTTCTTCTAGTTTTTTTTCCCCAGAGCCTACCTTTATTGCTTTAACATGCTGACTCTCCTCCTGAATAATGGCATCTGGAGCTCTGCCCCGATGAGATATAATGGCTCATCCTGCTTCCTTGGCCCCCAAATGTAAGTTCTAGTCGCACCATGTGCGTGACCTTGCTGCATGGGTAATGGAATCGCACAGGTTTTACATTAGATCACCCAAAATTCTTACAGAATGAGTTTCCTCATGCACTCCCTCAAACCGGCAATGGGTGCTTCTTGCAGAGGTGAGGTAATGTGCACCTAACGGCGAGTACCTAGCATTTTTTGTTTCTTACTTTTTGATTATTAGAAGTAAGGGATGGATATTTAAGAGAGACAAAGTTCTCAAAGATGTGCTGGTTTTTACCTTTCTTTTTTACTTCCTTCTAAGTCTTTGTCCCCCACGTCAACAGAGCCCGATCTCCTAGCATAAGCCGCTTTCATACGTTGATGTTTTTCTTTCTCACTACCTCATGTTCAACATAGGTTTAGGGTAGTCTTTACCAATTATACAGCCAGCTCTCTCCTGAAGGCTGCGAGGGGCTTTCCATGGCTCATAGATATACTCAGCTGAAATTTCTTCAAAATGGCAAATATTTCCTTTCAGAAAACTACAATTATGGAAAACAATTAACTACCTGCATCGATTACAAAGCATTTAAAGAAGTTTTTATAAAAGAAATATGGCACTGGAGAAGCACAACTGTAAACAAATCAGGCAGCAACTAGCAATGTAGGATTAATGCAAATAAAACGTTAAATAATTTAAAACAATTCACAAAAAAATATATGTGAATATGTTTCTGTGACTTACAGCCCAATCGTGCTGCAGACCACCACTGCCCATGGTTCAAAAACTCCTTTCATGTCTAAAAATCTGCAGAGATGCAGTGTTGAAAAATGACTGCCCGAGCATTGCCATTTATTATATTCAGATGGGCAAATTAAAAAAAAGTTGTTTTTTTTACCTTACTCAGTGTTGTATCTCTGCTGATTTGATTGGACATTGAGATAATTTAAAACATTTTAACTTAGGAATTGGGGGGAATAAATGTATCTCCAAGTTTACAATGAAATTTGCTAAGTTTAAGAAGTAAACAGTCACATATTTAGACAAGCAGGTTAGGTTTTGTAGTCTCTTCTCCTCTGCTCTGCATTGAAACAGTACAGGCTGTTCAGCTACCTGTATTGCTTCAAAGACATTTACCTAGCAATACCAGTCTCTAAGCCAGCGCACGAAAAAATTATTGGGTTTTTTTACACACGGTTTGTTATTTTGACCTAACAGATATTTTAACATATGGTCAATCAGGGCAAAGTAAGAGTGGTACTTTTTAGTCCGGCATGACCGATATCATCCAAAGCTTTGTCCAAATTTGAAAAAAAAAAAGTTCTATTGGACCCATGTGTACATAACCTTACTTGGCAGTGATAGTCGCATTGGCTCCAAAATTTCCCTCACGGCTACTAAGTAATAAAATATTGTAAACGGATTTAAGTAATGGTACTAGACCTGACTCTATTAAGGCTCTCAAATGCTCCTGCCGTCTGCCCCACGGCCTCAAGTCTTAATAGCAAACAAAAATAAATGGACAAAGATTTAACTGCAATAAATTTATTTCAAATGCTACATGTTTCAGTAGCAAATGGGCCTCTCTCAGACATCTTAAGGTTCGTCACACATGCGATTGCGGGTCCCGACTCACGGTGTGTACGAACGTTCATTTCGGGCCGATAATCGGCCCATGTATGGGCCCTTTTTTGGATCCACCAAGACGGATGTTCGCCGATCCCAGACTGAACGTCTGTTTTGGGCAATAAAGGGCCCATACATGGGCCGATTATAGGACAAAATGACCCACAATCGCACGGTGTACGAACCTTTACACTCAAAAAAGGTCCTATTGGTAAAAACATGTAGATTTGTAATAAATTTGGTTGAAATTTAAAAGAACTAACCCAAATTACTACACTCCAGAATCTGAAATGATCCCCTCTAAAAACCATCAATAAACTGTAAAATCCCATTATAGCATTAAAGTAAATGTAAGAACTGGATGAAATAACTGTGTATGTACAGTAACGGCCACAGCCCTTCAGTCACAGGCTCCCTTGCCTAATTTGTCCAGTAAAAGGATTGGCTAGAAGCTACTAGTGACTGTGACCAACTGTAGTAAGTTCCTGAAGTATATTAGGACTGAGCATGTATAAGAAATAACATAAACATAACGTAACATAACGTCAGTGACCACACTGTGCAATACTGGAATGTTGGGAAATAAATCACAATCCCCATGTTAAAGAAATAAATTTCCCATCAATGGGAATACCGCATCAAATTAGAGGTGAAACATAGATCACTGCTTTTATATTAAAGTGCTCTATCTTCTGAAAGTATTGTTCTGAGGCGTTAGTTGTGCTTTAATCGGCTTGTTTCTCTGCTCCATTTTTTCTATTTTGCTACTAAAAAGTATTTGCCCAATTCTGCATTAGCAGATAGCAGATATCATGAAAATCCCCTAGGGATCAGTTGTGGGTTCCTGTCTATTACGTCGAATTTGCAAAGGGCAAAACTCTTATTTAAACAGTTATTTTTTTAAAGAAGATTATAGAATTTTAGTTTGATTGTACATACTTTAATATCTCCCATTTTTATCAGTCTTCTTTCCGAATGCTACAGGAGAGTAGACGCGGAAAAATTGGTGAAGAAGGCACTAGCAGACACCACTGCCAATTTCCTGCATTCAGGGACCAGTCAGCATCAAGGAGTAGCTCCTCAAAAACCTAAATCAGATTAATACTGTAGTATAACACATGTTGAAAAGGAGGTACAAAAAGGCATGGAAAGACAAGAACCATCAGTCTTTAAAAGTATTTAAAAACAATCTTGCCCCTATTAGAGCAAATTAATATACCTGGTTAAATCCTAGTTGATGGCCTATAAAAATGTTTCTCATTACCAACACGCATCTCATAATGGGTAACAGTTCATAAACGTGTTTTGCCGGAGCTGACCCACGATGACAGGATGTGCTTTTTATTGTATGCCGTGTATGGGTGCTTCGTTGGCTGAAACAGAGATTCAGTTCGGCCTTGTTGACGAGATCTGCCCACGATCATCAACAAGCCCCAGACCGCACAGCCTTTTGGTCCATATAACAGCCCAAATCTTCCCAAGACTTCTAACTGAGGAGTCAAGCAAATACTCACAAGCGTTGTCCTAGAGCCAAGGACCACTTGCAGAGAGCTTTAGATAGACATAGATATCATGTACAGTGTGTTTCAATAAAACAACAAGTAATGCACTCAGCTGCACTCCCTGCACACTCATCACACAAGGCTCCGTTGCTAAAGGGAAAGCATGTGGAAGCTTAATGCACAACATTTGGACAATGACATACTGGGAGAATATAATCTGGTCAGATAAGACCTAATTTTACTTTCAAATGCCACTGCACACCATACCTTGTTTGGTTGGAGAAATGGCGCTACACAACTCAACCCAGACATAATTTTGGTACTGACCTCATAACTAAAGGATAGATGAATGTAGGAGAAATGTACTGGGACATTCTTAATAACAATCTGCTGCAACCAACCAGGATGTTGAAGTTGAAACAAGACTGGACATCTCCAATCAGAGATTGCTTTCAGAAATAGAAAATAAACTGCTTAAATGGCCCAGAAATAACCCAATAAATGGCCCCCAAAACCTTTTGTGGAAGAATGAGCAAAATGCATGCAACCATTTTCTCCCATACAGGAGGTGTCTTGAAGCTGTCATGACCAACAAGACTTTTTCAATTCTTATTCCCTGTACATTTAAAATGTCTCTCCACCTTCTTTTTTAACTTTTTCTGTAGTGTAGGGAACCCTATCCCACCCCCAACCACCATACTTACAGAGCTTCATTCCCCCTGTGTCCTGATCAGGCCCTTTTGCTTATAGATGAATTGCAAGCAGGGGCCGGACCGCCGTGTCTGTTATTGGTTGAGAGGTAGCCATTACACAAGCGTCTGCCAGCAGTGCATAACGCGGGGGGAACAAAGCTGTGCAAGTACATTCCTGATTAGTTTTTTTGCAAACTAAAATTAGGGGTGGTTAGGGTGGGATCGGGTCCCCTACACTACAGAAAAAAGATTAAAAGTTAGGGCACCAGGATCAAGAGGGAGAGGTGGGTATGAAGGGCTCCTGTGGGCAAGCCAGAAACCTATTAGAGGAAAGGTAAGAGACAGAACCTTTTCATTCACAGACAGGCTCCTACCCTTCACTTTCTGGACTTTGGCTAGACATTGCAGAGGAACCAACACTACACAGTGGGGCCAGAAGTGGGGAAATTGTAGTTTTGGGGGAGGGCATGCCCTTTAACTATACAACTAATTTAAAGGGACACTATAATTGTGTATAAAAAAACAGTTTAGTGGCTCCTTGCCTAGTCTGCACTCCCATTCATTAACATATGCTCACCTTGTACAGAGATAGGACGAGAGTCAAGACACTGTGAAAGGAGCCACGAGAGTATTCAGTTACTACATGAATATAGTGTCCCTTTAGGACACATTTGGTTTGATTCTTTGTATGTTTGCATTACTTGGTTTTCCACAGACATCTGGTGAAAAATGTCTCTTTATTAGCCCATTAGAAATATATACTGAGAATCCACTGATATGTTCATACTTGTTTTGCCAGATGTATGTTTTACAATACAACATACAAAAATGTAAGTTAATACTACAGGGTTGGACTGGCCCACCAGGATACAGCATTGTATGTATGTTATGTCCACCACCTTTGTTAAAAAAATTCTGTAGTGTAGGGCTCGCTCTCCCACCTCACCCCCAACCGCTTATATACTTTGTAAAAAACGTAGCTGATCGCTATTTAATTTGCCTGTTTCCGCGGCATTCTGTCACAGCCCTCTGCTTGCATGAAACTGCAAGCAGGGGCCTGATTGGAAGCCGCGTCTGAATTGGCGGAGAGGCAGCCAATAGGACGCGGCTTCCGGCAGTCAGAGTCTCGGGGAAACAGGCAACAGAAGTAGTGATTGGCTACGTTTTTTTAAAAGTACTATAGCGGTTTGGGGTGGGTGAGGGAGCCCTACCTACAGAAAAGGGATTGGAGTTAGGGGGAGGAGGAAAAAGGGGTTTGTGCAACTGTGTGACTGTCAGTGTGTTTGTGCAACTGTGTGACACTGTCAGTGTGTTTGTGTAGCTGTGTCACTGTCAGTGTGTTTGTGTAACTGTAACTGCGTGACTGTCAGTGTGTTTGTGCAACTGTGTGATGTCAGTGGTGTTGTGTAACTGTGTGACACTCAGTGTGTTGTGTAGCTGTGTCACTGTCAGTGTGTTTGTGTAAACTGCGTGACTGTCAGTGTGTTTGTGTAACTGCGTGCATGTCAGTGTGTTGTGTAACTGCGTGACTGTCAGTGTGTTTGTGAACTTGAGTCAGTGTGTTTGTGTAACTGTGACGTCAGTGTGTTGTGTAACTGTGAGACCATGTCAGTGTGTTGTGTAACTGTGAGACCATGTCAGTGTGTTTGTTTAACTGTGAGACCATGTTAGTGTGTTGTGTGACTGTCGGTGTGTGTTTGTGTAACTGTGTGACTTGCCAGTATGTTGTGTGAACTGATGTCAGTGTGTTTGTGCAACTGTGTGCTGTCAGTGTGTTTGTGCAACTGTGTGACTGTCAGTGCATGTCAGTGTGTTGTGTAACTGTCAGACCATATCAGTGTGTTTGTGTAACTGTAGACCATGTCAGTGTGTTGTGTAACTGTGAGACCATGCCAGTGTGTTTGTGTAACTGTCAGACCATGTCAGTGTGTTTGTGTAACTGTGACCATGCCAGTGTGTTTGTGTAACTGTGAGACCTGCCAGTGTGTTTGTGTAAAGTGAGACCATGTCAGTGTTTGTTGTAACTGTGAGACCATGTCAGTGTGTTTGTGTAACTGTGAGACCATGCCAGTGTTTGTGTAACTGTGAGACCATGTCAGTGTGTTTGTGTAACTGTGAGACCATGTCAGTGTGTTTGTGTAACTATGACTGTGAGCGTGTTTGTTTAACTGTTGATTGTCAGTGTGTTTGTATAAACTGTGACTTGTCAGTGTGTTGTGTGACACCATTTCCCCTTCCCATAGTGTCTGCATCGGTTCATTGGGCATAGTAGTGTAGGTAGGAGAGACAGCTATCCATGATGCACAGCCATTTCCCATAGTGCCTGTGCATTGCTGTCAGTGTGGGTAGTAGTGTAGGAGAGAGGACAGCCATCCATCACACACAGCCTTTCCCCTTCCCATAGTGCCTGTGTGCATCATTTTCAGTGTGGAAAAGTAGTGTAGGTAGAAGACAGACATCCATGATGCACAACCCTTTCCCTTCCATAGTGCCTGTGCATCACTTTCAGTGTGGCATAGTGTAGATACCAAACATAATCATCCATTACGCATAGCCCTTTCCCTTTCATAGTGCCTGTGTATCACTTGTGCCTGTGTTTTCAGCATAAAATATTCCATAAGGATAAGTATGCTGTAAAACAAAGTTAAGTTTAGTTGGAAGCTGCAGCTTGGCATTTTCTCCCCCCTATGCCCCTCAGAGCCTACATTTGCAGGTTTAATGTTGCTGACATGTAGAATCTGGATAGTTGTATGTATAGCTCCGCCCCTCCAGGATTTGCTGCACTGACGGCAAGTGTGTGGGCACGCTTGGAAAAAAAGAACTATTTTTCATAATGGAACTGCATGCGATTGCACAAAAAAAAATGGTGATGCAAACAGAAACACAATTGCATGGGAAATTTGCTGAATTTTTGTGTTCCCACAATTTTCATTCTAACCGTAGTCGATGTGCAATAGCCAGTGACATTGTGTGCAAGTGTGGCCTAACTCTTAAAGATAGCATTTCTCTTAGAAACTATGTAGTTGTAGTAATTTTACTTTCCCTTAGTGATTTTTTTCCAATGGTCACTGATGCTGCTGTTGTCTTCACAACCTGTAGTCTAAAAAAATAAAAATAGAATCTCCCTGTCAGATATTTCCAGTGTTTACTGGGACTGGTACTGGGATGCACATACCGCACACACACCACCCACCCACCCCTCGTTGCTCATTTTTCAGAAAGTGAAGTAATTTGCTTAATTCTTTATGCCTCCTTGGCGGACGTGCGCGCGTATAAGTGTCATGCGCGCGCTTCCCTTCACCAGTGCAAGCACAGGGCCTGCATGCACGCTGAGAGAGGTCACTGTTTCTCGACTACAGTAGCCTCTCAAGGTGCATGCGCCAGCAGCACATAGTCGAGAATCTGCCAGGGGCAGAGAGAATATAATAGCATCAAGCAGGGGAAGCTTTTACCGGGGTACATTTCTCTGGAACGGACCATCAACAGACAAGCAGGTAAGAGGTGGATTCTGTTTAATATGTGGTCTGTCAATCCTAACTTGTTTCACCACGGAAACTATTCCTTTAAGGTGATTGCCGAGACTGGGTTTATATACAGTATTTACTGTACTTACCCCACTGTGATGGAGCTTATTGAGAAGGAATTAAGAATCTGGAGCTGGTAGCTGACTATTTACATTTCATTAATATATTAATATACACGGAGTGATTGTTCCATATATTCCATATACAGAATGATAGTTCAATGTGCCCATACATGGTCTAATGTTACCAGCTTCCCCTACTGTAGTAAAGGGAACCGGTAATGGAAATTTTTTTGTCTTGTCCGATAGATCCCGATACCGAAATATTCAGCAAATTCTGTCAGATCCGTCGCTAGTGTCACAGCTCTGACTTTGAAGGACACAAATGATAATAAAGGGCAAATGTGGATTTCTCTGTAAAAGAGAACATTAGGTGGGTACAAATGGGCAAATTTTTCATCTCGACCATTCGCCACTACGAACAGTCGGCCGGGACAAAGCACTGTTAGCCGCGGCAAATGTCTCCTATGGACCGACAATTTGCGGTGATTTACCGACATTGGTGGTGCAGCCGCCGAAATCCCCTTTAGATTTTTTAGACACCCAACCGATACCATAAATATCATCAGGTTGGGCCGAAAAATCTGCTTGTATGTACCCAGCCTTAATGAAGATACTTTATAACAAAGTGATATTTGTCTAACTGTGATGATAATTATGTAAGTACAGAATATATAAATATTATTAGATCCATATATAATGAATATATGGATGTATTTGATCATGAACTTCCTTCTGGGGTTGTTCGGTGGTAACCATTCAGGAATCCCCCCTTGAAAATCCTGCGCTTGCCCTTGATATCATTTGGGGATGGGGCAGGTTACCGACATGTGACCAGTTATTTGTTTCAGGGTCACACTGATGACATCGCTACATGCTCTGTCGCTTCTTTTTATCATAAATTTCTAACAAACCTTCGACTGTTGGTAGAGGGGAGGAGGAAAACTGGACCATGAGAAAGTATACTGTAATGCTCAATGATTTCCCCAGACGTGTAGGGTAGGCAGCAGTAAATGTGTAATCTTGATTCCCAGTTGTCAACAGAACTGTGACAGTCCTGTGGGATAGTCTATAGACAATTGCCATTTTGTTGCATAGCTCCCTGCAGTCGTAGCCATTTTGTGCCAGTATGCTAAAACTTAGATGCATGATACCAAAGTTATTGGATGATTACTGCTATGTGCGTGCAGGCTCCAGACAACATTGTCCCAATGGACACAAACAAACAAACACAAAACATTTTACTAACAAACAACAAGATGTGTCTTACCTCTCTCTTTATTTATTTATCCTATTATAAATCTCCATTTATATATCTTTCTAATATACATTCCTTATTTGCAGGTTTCACATCTAGTAAACGTGAAATGCTTACAGATATGCATGAACTAGTGACACTCAGGAGATCAACCATGTATCGAAGTCTTGGTCACATTGCTTAGTTTAATAAACTGTTATTTTTAATTATTAAAATTCTTCTCTATATATTAAACAAAAGCACATAGACATTAGGTATAAGACCTGGTTTACGCAGGTCAATTTTGGCAGGAAGTCTGGAAAGCCTATGACCAGTTTGGCTGATCGGAATAAGCAGCAGAAGGCATTTCAAGTAAGATACTAATTTTTTATGGAGGGGGGTAGTGATGCCTTTTAATGGCAGGAAGTTTGAAAAGTGTATCTGACTAGTTTGGCTTTATGGTTGGCTTGCATCTGAAAATTAAATTTATTAAGTTAATGGAGTTTTTCATTTTTAGGTACAAGTGCCAAAGTTTGGAGAGCCAACCTGTAGAATGTGCCCTTGTTATCAATGCAGCTGGTCCTTGGTCATCTCATGTTGCCGAGTTGGCCGAATAGGCACAGGGCCAGCTGATTCAATCGAAAGCATAAAGCTTCCTGTGGAGCCTAAAAAGAGGTTAAACACATTTCTTGTTTTACTAACAGAATATTTACTTTCTCATAGATTATTAAAACTGTTTACTTATAAATATACAGTTGCTGTTAAACCATTTTAATTAGCTTTTTAAATATTGCCAGTGAGGTGTTATTACAGTTCAAAGTAATCTTTATCTATAAAAAAATAATCACTGTACTGTACTTACCACCTGATGTTCCTGTGACTTTCCAACAACCATATTGCAATCTCAAAATGAATGGTTCAGAGCAAGGAATATCGAACTGTTTGCTGGCCTGCTTGATATTAGGATTGATTTACTTTATCTCCAATAGAAGCCGTTAGGATGGATTGCTGTTAACGTGGGAGCACCCACTTGCTCTATGCTCTTTATAATCAGTATCAGACAAGACAATTAGCTTGAAAATCCTGTATCCTGTATAGACACATTATGACCCCATAACAGAAATCTGTTTTAATACAATCTGATTAGGTGTAAATAATCCCATTTGAACAGCAGAATTGGCAAGGTTGCACTCTAAAGAACTAGGATTGTTTAAAATTTATAATATAAATTCTTTGAATAATCACACTTAAAGTGCTATTTCCTTTCTTAAGATATATCTATGTGCTTCACTGCCCAGATGGGCCTGGATTGAATTGCCCAATGTTGATTGACACCTCAGGTGCCTATTTCAGAAGAGAGGGATTTGGAGGCAATTACATTGCAGGAGATCTCCAGCTGAGGTAAACAGTCCCAAAATGTAGCATGGAAGATATTTTATGCATATATTTGAAACAAAAGAGGTTACACATTGGGCTGTATGATGTAATATTAACTCAATTATAGGGATCGCACTGGATAGCAGAAAAGGGAGATATGTTGTCAAATCATAAGATAATGGCTTTCAGCCTGTGCTCCGTGTCGAACTGTAACATAAGTTGAATAATGACATACGTCCATCTATTCCAACCTGCTTTAATTGCAAGGTTAAAAATAGCATTGCTAAAATGTTTATGGTCAGGCATCGTTGATGATCTGGAATCCCAAAAAAGTGGAACTTATCCCTGCATGTCATGCCTACATTGAATAACTGTATAAAACAAGATATAATAATAAAGAACTAAACTTTTTTTTTTTTAAATCCTAATCCTAAGCTTTTCTCCCAGAACACCTATACATTGTAAGATTCTTCTCTAGTAAGTTGCGTTTAGTACATGTGAGTAATAGATTCTTATAGCTGGGTAAACCGATCAGATTCACGGTCGGGCGAAAATATCTCCTGGTGTGGGCGCCGGCTCGATCGGACGTGTCTGAAAATCCCGATTGATTGTGTGGTTCCCTATGGGACCGCACGGTTAATCGTTCGCAGATTCGTACGATTTTTGCCACAACAGACTGATATGTGTCCCGGCTGAGCGCTTGCTCGTAGTGAGTGCTCGTCAGGACAAATAGGCTGGGTACACATGGAGGGACTAACTAAAGAGGCTTCCATATTGTTGCCAGTCCAACTCATAGCCCATGTAGGCTTCAAAGAGCCATGCCCCCTAACCCCAGTATTCACTATCTCTATGCACAGAATTTCTAGCTTCGTTTCTAGAGAAAAATAAAAGTTTCTTATATGTACCTGTATTTCTTTGTTGTATCTTATGGGCTACATATAAATGCCTTGCTTTTAGAAAACACACCACAGAAGTCAAGGCTTACTATTTTTTGTATCCATTATGTTCATAGAGGTTGGATCTAAGATGGGCTCATCTTCACTAAAAGTAGGCAGAACTGTATGTTGATTTAAAGGATACTTAGGGCTATTTATAATGATTGCGAATGTCTGTTTTCTTCTGTCTCAGCTAACAGGAGTTAACCCTTTGTGTGCTACCTGGGGATGGCCAGGAACAGGGGCAACAGGACATTTTGCTGCATTTTAGGTTAGATTTATATATTAAGATGTCAAACTATTACAGTTGGGGGGTGATTTACCTGTATATAAATTTTCATTTGAGGACTGAACTTGCCCTTTAACCCATTCCGAATCTATTTGCTGGCATTTAAAATTCTATCTTAAAGAGCGGCTATCGGTTTTGTGCATTGGTTGTTAATCATTCTGAAGCTATTTGCTGGTGTTTCTATCCTAAAGAGCAGCTATCTGCTTGGTACACTGGCAGTTGAACAACCCTCTTTTTGCACACTACTATTAAGTTGCTCTTTAAGCCGTGTTAAAGGACAATTAACTCACCTTTTCCCGCATCCCATGCAGCATAGTACCCAGGGTGAGGACCTAAATCGCTAAGTCCTCACCCTGGGTACTTTCCCTAACTCCTGCACTACTTACCGCAAATCTGCTTCGGCGATCCACACTGTTCCACCTCTCTCCTACTGTCAGTGACAGTCGCGAGGCAGCCAATTGGAAGACACGCCTCCTTGCAGAGCGTATCTTCCTATTGGCTGCCTCGCGATCTGTCATTGAAGCAGGAAGAGCGGAGGAATGGAGCGATCGGAGAAGCAGATTTGGGGTAAGTGTGCAGGAGTTAGGGAAAGTACCCAGGGTGAGGACTTAGCGATAGGTCCTCACCCTGGGTACTATGCGCTATGGAGGAAGGGAGCGAGGGTGAGGTGATTATAGTTGTCCTTTAACCCTTGGTGCATCAGTTAACAGAGCTTTAAGATTTAAAAAGCCAGTAGCGGCTCTCTTTAAATCATCCCAATAATGTAAGAACTCTGTGTGAGATACATTAGGGAGATTTAATAAAAGTTCTATTAAATTATGGTGCTTATTTTGCCCAAACTAATCAGGTGTTATTTACCATTGGATACACTATGGCCCAGTATTGTATTTACAGTACAAAGTTAAAAGGAAACATTAGTTTGACAAAGGATCACATGATGCAAAACATTGCATACCACTCTATCAGCGCAATTTACCCAGGCCAATATTGCGCTGGGTAAATCACCCGACCGCGATTCAATATCGAGTTTTCACAAGGGGTAAATGCAAAAGGAATTTACCCACAGCATGATTTCAATGCTGGCTATCAGCCGGCATTAAAATCATGCGCTAGAAGTAGCACAAACTCGATATTGACAAGACATCCATTTTAAGTGAACTGATTTTCCTTTTTTCTTATTACTTTCCACATCTCTAATGTTTATTTCTCTTTTAATTCATGAAAAGGAAGAAGAGCCAGACATAAGTAACCTAGAAGTAGATCATAATTTCTTCCAAGAGAAAGTATGGCCGTGCTGGCACATAGAGTTACTGCTTTTCAATCGTTAAAGGTAAGGTTATTAAGTTAAAGGGTATCTCCACAAAAGAAATCAACTTTGGGGATTTTAGTTTTTAAAAAACAGAGGGTAAAGGAGATATGTCATACCTCTCGCTCTTTAATAAAACCTGCAGGAGCCAGGAGAGAGGATACAGAACTTGCCTGGTTCGTATCTTCTCTCCTGGCTCCGCGGTTTATATGGTTGATATAGCTTCTTTAACAAAACAAAAAGTCAATTTCTCCGATGGAGATACCCTTTAAAATGTTTGATTATTGATTTACATTAGTAAAGTTTTTTTGTTTGTTTGTGAATACAGTGAGGAGCTGAAAGGCTTTATTAAAGGGTGTGTCCACCCCTTTTTCTTAATTTTGATATAGTGTAGGGTTCCTCCCCCAGCCCCAACCGCATAATAGTTTTAGCAGAAACTACCAATTTTAATCCAATGTGGTAGCCCTGATAGGTAAGGTTTGAGGTGCACTTCCTATAACCTGTGCCACTGAGGTAAGTATAATCAGTCATATATAGTTTGTAGGTAGGCACACTCAATATGGTATTCAAACAATACTCATTTATTTCAAGTGCTGAAAAACAAAATGCCAAATACAACGTTTTGGGGGTTCCAACCCCCTTCCTCAGGTGTAACTAGTGACTACAGAGTGCAAGGTATATATAGGGGTGACATCATAAGCACAATTAATTAACTCCGCCTCCTTCATGAGGTCAAGAGTCAAAGTGAATCTGTGCAGTGCATAAAGTGCTAAGTGCTTGAAGTACATATTAGTGCATTCAAATTACAATTAGACTTTCATAATAAAGTGCATGTACAACCTAATATGGAATTATTCATTCTGAACAAAAATAAAAAAAAAGTGCTATCATGATAAAAAACCGTCGTGTCGTTATAACTTATTTAAAAAGGTTTAAAAGTGCTTAAAAATGATTGTTATTCAATAGTAATAAATAATTATAAATACATATACAATGGTGTGTGTGTCATTCAATAACAAATATAATTATTTTATACAATTTTATAACACAGAGGATGATGGTTCTTTACGTGAGTCCCCTTTTCAATTTAGTAACATCCACTAGATGGTGTAAGCGTTCCTGAAAAGATAAACAATGTTGCTATGGAATATCTGTTGTATTCAATTAGATCAACCGGACTTGAAGTTTAGTTCTTGAAGACGTTTCGCTAGTCATCCGACTGGCTTTCTCAATTCAGAATGACTTGTACAAGAATCTGTGGCACTTGCCAAATATGTTGGCATAGGCTGGGGCAAAATTAGCGCCCATACTGGTACCTTGCCTTTGTATGTAGATTTGAAAAACAATTTTACGTACAGGCAAGGTACCAGTATGGGCGCTAATTTTGCCCCAGCCTATGCCAACATATTTGTGGCAGCCTTTGAAAAGAAATGGCTATTATAAATAACGATGTTAAAGGGCAACTATAGTGAAAAAAAAACTTTGTCTGTATACAATGTATAGATCACTTAAGCTGCCTACTTTCATGTTTCTGTGTAGCTTCGTTTCTTCACCACTGGCAGAAGTTTGTACCAAGCGTTGTAGTCCCCCTCCCCCCTCTGTCTACTCCCCCTCAAGCGAGTGACGGGCTGTATACAGAGTCCGAGCATTGTCAGTTGAAAGGACTTTAAATGAAGTGCTGACATCCTGTTGACCCCTCCTTCCAGAGCTAGATGAAACAATCAAAGTGTGGAATAAAGTAGCAATATGCTGAAGGGAGGGGCAGAGGGGGAGAGAGGAGGACAAGTGGTGCTGAGATTCTTTAAAAGTAAGTTACTGAACTCTGCCTGTTCTCTAACTTTGCTAATTGTTATTTACTTTTAAAGTTATATCTCTCCCCCTGCTTAGCTGAGATCATAATCACTGAAGAGAGAGTCAGTGTAACAGCAGCTTGTGAGTGAGAGCTTCACAAACACAGTGACACTGCTTGTTGTCCTGTTACATTCAGTTGCTTAGTCTATATATTTATAGATTGCACTGTGTGTCTTTTGGTATATAGTCTGTATTACTGTATATATATACTGTATTAGTGTTCCATTTGAGTCACTGGTTTGTGTTGTATATAAGATTTTTTTGGGGGGGAGGGGCTGTTTTATACTGTGTTATGCTCATATTGCTGGGTTAATGGTTTATTGATTGTGTTTAGCACTACAGCATTTGACTATATGTTGCACATGGTACATATAGTGTGGGTGAGAGAGTGTGTGACAGTACTGCAGGGGAGCTTTGGATTGTGTGGGTGTGTGCCTTGAGTGACAGATGAGGTGTAGCAGCTCCTACAAATCAAGCATATTCAAAGGCTTATATCTCGGGGACTATGTTGAATTTAAAGAAACTAAAGGTACCCTGGTGGATGGGATGACTTATAGGATACTTAGGAGAAATTTAAAAAAAACAATTTTCTCACTATAATTGCCCTTTAAGCTATATCTACATAACTACATGCGTTATGTGGATGACATCTTCTTATATGGGAGGGATCAGAAAACCATTAAGAACCATGTGTGAGGATCTTATACCAGACATACCACTCTCAAATTTACCCTCCCCATAATCAGTTAACTTTCTGGATGTTATGGTGTCTATAATGATGGACAATTGACAACTGACCTTTATGTAAAACCTACAGATCGCAACAATCTCCTACATGCAGAGAGTTTTCACCCTAAAGGTTGTATATGGGGTCTGCCTTATAGCCAAATGTTAAGGATCAGACGTATAGTCAGTGAGAAAACAAATTAAAGATCGAATGGCAGAAATGGTGACTAAGTTTGAAGAGAGAGGGTACAATAGAAAAGAATTAACAGAGGCAGCATTTAGAGTCCTAGAGATACCAGAGAAACATTGTTACAGAGAGTCCAAAGAAAGAAACCAAAACAGGGATACCATTTGTAAGTACCTATAGTACCCTTTCGGGTAGAATTAAACAAATTGTGAATAACAACTGGCACATTCATCTTCAGATCCCGCAGTGGGACACTTATTTAAGGAGAAGCCGTTACATTCATACAAGAGGTTCTCAAATATGGGGATCAACTGATGCATTCAGATATGTTACCAATATCATTGAACCGAAGCTATTTTTTGGAGAACCAAAAAATGGCACGTATCCATGTAGATCATGCCAAATGTGCAGTGCTATTATTCCTGGTGATAACATCTATCACCCCACAAAGGGAACTGTCATTAAAATTAAAGACTTTTGCTACTGTTTGACCCAGGGGGTCATTTATTTATTAAAATGTCCCTGTGGCTCAGGATATGTGGGAAACTAAGAGAGAGGTACGCCTGAGATTGGGCGAACACAAAAGAGACATAAAACAGTATAAACCTGAGAGTTTAATGACACCCCAGGGGCAAGGCACTTTATTGAACATAAACATAACGCAATGCAGTTACGGTGGCAGATATTGGAAGTAGTAAAAAAGCCTAACAGAGGGGGAACTTCCCACATTATTATTACAAAGAGAACATTGGTGGATACACCATGTGTTTCTGTCCTGGGGCATTACCAATGTAACATCACATGTAACTTAATTAAGCTAACATTTTAACTATGTAACATTGTTACCTATTTAGTAGTTGGTTCCTATAAATTACATTCCACTAGCAAACATTGTTTATCTTTTCAGGAACGCTACACCATCTAGTGGATGTATACTAGAATTGAAAAGGGACTCACGTAAGAACCATCATCCTCTGTTTGTTATAAAATTGTATAAAAGAATGATATTTGTATTGAAGAACACGCACACAATTGTATATGTATTTATAATTATTTATTACTATTGAATAACAATCATTTTTTAAGCACTTTTTAAACCTTTTAAATAAGTTATAACGACACGACGGTTTTTTTATCATGATAGCACTTTATTTTTATTTTTGTTCAGAATGAATAATTCCATATTAGGTTGTACATGCACTTATTATGAAAGTCTATATTGTAATGAATGCACTAATATGTACTTCAAGCACTTAGCACTTTATGCACTGCACAGATTCACTTGACTCTTGACCTCATGAAGGAGGCGGAGTTAATTAATTGTGCTATGATGTCACTTCCTATATATACCTTGCACTCTGTAGTCACTAGTTACACCTGAGGAAGGGGTTGGACCCCCCAAAACGTGTGTGTATTTGGCATTTGTTGTTTTCAGCACTAAAAAATGAGTAATGTTTGAATACCATATTGAGTGGCCTACCTACAAACTATATTAGCAAAAACTACCCCTATCATTACATTCCCTCTTTCCTCCAACATACTGTCCTGGCCTCTGTTTGCATGAAACTACATGCAGGGTGCCGGATCGGCAGCCGCGTCTATGATTGGCGGGGAGCCCAATCATGGACGCGCGGCCTGCAGGTGGAGAACGCCGGAGAGAGGAGGAGAGAGGTAAGGTAAGTGAGTTCGGGGTAGTTTTTGTAAAAACGATGAAAGCGCTTGGGGCTGGGGGAGGGAGCCTACACTATATCAAATTGGCTAAATGCTAGGGGGAGGGAGAGTAAAAGGGGGGGAGGGGGGGGTGCTGCAATGTGCATGGCAAAATTCTCCGGAGGAGAGAGAGGAGACAGAGTCCTATATGGACTCTGCTAGGCTCCTGGTGGCCAGTTATTGGGACTTTGGAGGGGCATAGCAGGGCAGCCATTTGGAGGTAAGGTAAGGATTTATTACACTACAGAGTGGGGCCCAGTAGTGCGTTAATTATAGTTTTGGAGGTAGACATGCTCTTTAAATAGATTAGGAAGAATATGCTCTATTTGGCTGCAAGATCACCCCTTTATAAATTTTCATTTAGCCATATTAACTTATTAAAAATAAACACTCAGACTTTGTAAGCACTTTTTGATAAAATGTCTAGTGTACATCTCACAGCAGTTAACTGCTGTGCAAAAATGTTAAGCTGTGTGTGCAGATTTCTGTGTCTTATTCTATATACTAATACCTACACACAATGTGCTATATATAACTACGTCAATAACAGGAATCCTTACATCTATACTTTACATTCAATTGCCAAAATTAGGTTCATACACACGTGTGCAACGTACGAATGGCATTTTGGCTGAAATTGGCCATGTATGGGCACTTTATTGGCCGAAACGGCCGTTCGTTGCCCGACTCACCAGGGTGGATTTCTGAACGAGTGGCTGCTACGGCCGATAAAAGTGCCCATACACTGGCCGATTATCGGCCGAAACAGCCATTTATAGAGATTGTGCGTCGGAGCTCGGCACCCGGGATTGCACATGTGTTCGATTCTTTAGAATATACCTTACTCAATGTATTTCTACAGTATGATTTATTGTTTACGGTCTGAAACTACTGGGTGCTGAAGGGTTCAGATTGAGGGACTTCATGAGCAGAATCTAAACTGTAGCACTTTTATGATAAATTTACATTGTTTCCTTTATTGAAACTAGTCCGATATAGAAACTGAGATTTTTTAATACACACTTAAAGAGCCACAAGCTCTTAATATCACTTAAAAGGTTCTCAGGTTAGAAAGGAAATAATAAAGTTTAAGAAATCTATTTTTTTAGTTTAGCATTACTTTTGCATAGGACATTTTGAGACTGAAACATGTTTTCTTTTTTTACACAAGGTTATTAAAATGCATGGGCGGATATATATGATTACAATACCTATGACCAAAATGGTGTGCTGGGAATCCATCATTGGTTAACAACATGTTTTTTGCGACAGGATTCAGTGGCCATGGTTTGCAACACTCTCCTGCTGTTGGCCGTGGCATTGCTGAGCTATAGTAGACGGAGGATACAAAACACTTGATCTAAGCTCCTTTTCCTTCAGGCGTTTTTTGTCTCAGGAACCTCTGCTCGAACGTAACATAGTCTAAGGTAAAATTTTAAAACAATGATGACCAAAATAAACTATCTGCATGTTTCAAAGTAAATAAAAGAAATTGATGGCGAGGCCATACTACAACGTGCAAATTGTTGTCCCCATGCACATGCGGTTTCGGCAATTTGCACTTTGCGCATGGGAATCACACCGCTGCAGATTGCAGCACAGCAGACACCAACGGAGATGATGTGGCCAGACCCACAGCCAAAACACTTTTGTGCATAATTAAAAGCGTGATTAGACCGCGCTTTAAGGAGAACTAAGGTCTCCAGACAACATGGTCCCAATAGAAAGAGCACATTCACAAACTACAACAAGCTGTGTCTCACCCCTCCCTTTGCTGTGGCCATTGGGTGATTATGAAAATAACCTGTGAGTACTAGGGGTCTGCTCCCACAATTCACCTTAGCTGGGTAAACCCCCAGTAAGTGTATGCGTACAGGAACATGCTCTGCAGTGCTCAACAGACCAAAACAGGGAATTTGCAGCTTTGCTTCTTAGAAGACTCACAGCCAATCACATAACAGCACTGAGATCCACGCTCTCCCTGACACAGAACAGGGATTTATTTTTTTGTTTTCAAACACATTCAATGCTCCTGTCCCAACAATGATATAATCCTTTGCTTTTCATACAAAAAGAAAAGTAATTTTTGCAGTGTATTTCATAGCTAGCATGGATTTAAGAAATGGAATGCTAACATTTTAGCAAAAATTAAAATAAAAGAATGCTGGTACATATAGAATGTTTTATTAGAAACATAATGGAAACAAAAAAATGTAAGTCTGGAGATTCAAATTTGTGACCTTCTGAACTGGTGTTTTCTGAAACTGGCTTCTTACCAGCTGAGCCACCACTGAATTGCTGAATACTCCTGTATATTTAGAAGTGTTATCTTTTGCTTGAAACAGCATAGAGGAAAAAAACCAGTATGTCTGGGGTGTTGAACTTGTGACCTTCTGAACTGTGTTTTTTAAACCTGTGGGCCTTAAAAAATGGAATATGGAAGTCCCTGATAAGACTTTGAAAGCTGCTTTGAAACCCTGCAGGTTATTTCCAGCAACTCACACTGACTGGTAAATAAATTGCAGGGTAACAAGCAGCTTTCAAGTCTTTTCAGGGACTTCCATATTGGTAGAAAACATCCAGGCATCCACCTGTAAACTTCTAAGTTACAGAATCTATTTCTCACATGTACTAAATGCAACTTACTAGAGAATAATCTTACAATGTTAGGTGTTCTGAGGAGAAAAACTTTCACATGTTTTAAAAAAATGTAAGTTTAGTTCTCCTTTAAAGCACATTAGTGTGGCCTTAGGTGGCAGATTGTTGACAGTGTTAGGTAACTAAACACGCTAAGACTGCTGGCTTTATCATCTCTAAGCTGCACCTTTTGTCTGTAATTCCCTGTAGGTCTGGATATGAATATCACCCAGCCCAGAGAGAGGTATTTTGGTTCATTTCTATTAGCAAGCATGGTCACTTCCCTTCCAGTCACTCTGCAGTCTGCAATCTAACATTTTACTTAATCGTTGCTTCTTAAAATGGTGTGATTTTACTTTTAGCCCACCAGGTTTCCCAGGTTGTCGAATAAGGAAGAAGATGTAAAGAAGAAGCAATTCTGTAATCATGTCTGCTGCTTACAGTAACATACATTTGAATTCTTTAAACATATTTAAACATATAATACACAAGTGAAAGCAATCATTTAAGCAAAATACTTGATAATGTACATTTGTAAATATAATACTCATCATATTCTGATATAAAAGTATTTTTTTAATAAAACCCCTAAATGTTTTTGATTTACGAGTGTGTGCTAAATCATTTTCCAACACAGCATTTAGCCCCTTCTCTGACCCTTCTTCAGGACATTTGTTTCAGGCAGTAGAAGAAAGGTGGCAGACTGGCAGTGCTGGAAAGAAGATTTTTTTTTCCTTGACCATTCAAAACATTTTTTTCCCTACTAACATATATGCAAGCTTACATTTTTTGGCTAAAATCTCTTGTACTACAGAAAGTATGGCATTTCTAATGTATTATAACAGTTGAACCAAATGTATATAGCACAGGCTATAAAATTATTTTTGATTTGATCCACAAAAACCTGAAAGGAGCAATACGGTAAGGCAGCACAAGCTGTTTGAGAAAGGGATGTAATATCTGTTTCTAGTAATTTACATTTTTGTCTATTTGACTGAGGAAATTTTAATAAGCTATGTGATAGGAAGTTTAAAATTGCAAAATTTTAGCCACACCGACTTTAACACGGTGGCGTGCTTAGTGCCGTGGCTGGAAATACTCAAGGACGGCATTTAAAAGATTGGCTCAGGAACAAAAACCCTAGAAGTGCCCCTGCCCACCTTTCTGCTCTTAAGTTTCACTAGTGCAGTAAAGAACTGTCAATCACCCACACCTCCCAACTTTCGTATCACAGTCCCTCCCAGGGGCAAGGATTTTTAAGGGGGGGGATTCCTGAATGGGTTACCCCAAACAACCCCCAGTAGGAAGTTCATGACTAAATAATCCAATATATTCTATTATATATGCATCATATAATATTATATATTCTTGTACTTACATAATCTCACAGTTAGCCATACATCACTTTTGTTCTAAAGTATCTTCATTAAGGCTGGGTACATACGAGCGATTTTTCGTCCCAACCTGCCAATATTTTGTGTATTGGTTGGTTGATCTAAAAAATCTGAGGGGATTTCGGTCGGTGGCAGCGACCAAATCGGTAAAATCACCGCAAATTGTGCGGTGATTATGTCCATAGGAGACATTTGCCGCAACTAACAGTGCTTTGTCCCGGCTGACTGCTTATAGTGGTGAATAGTCGAGATCAAAAATTCGGCCATTTGTTCCCAGCCTAATGTTCTCTTTACCAAGAAAACCACATTTGCCCTTCAAATCATTAGTGTCCTTCAAAATCAGAGCTGTGACACTGACGGTGGATCTGACAGAATTGGTCTGAATATTGTTAGTATTGGGACCTATCGGACAAGACAGACAGAAATTTCCGTTACCGGTTTCCCTTAATACAGTAGGGGAAGCTTATAACATTAGACCATGTATGGGCATATTGAACTATCATTCTGTATATGGAATATATGGAACAATCACTCCGTGTATAATAATGAAATGTTAGTCAGCTACCACCTCGGATTTCTTAAATCACAGTGGGGTAAGTATAGATATAAAACCAGTCTCAGCAATCACCTTAAGCAGCTGCAGGGTTAATATTGATAGTTTTGTATCAATTATGATTAGTTATGCTGCTGTCAATCACAGGGCAGACTGGATACATTTTTGAAACATCCAAATGCTGCTTCTCACTCACAGCTCAATTGACAATGTAACAAACTATGTAACAGTCTGGACACCAGCAAAGCAGAATGGCAGACTGCACTGAGCAGACAGAAAGGGGGGATGCAGAATTCCCCCCCCCTAAACACGCCCCCCCGCCCCCCTGGCCCCAACTATGGTGAAAAGCTTTGCCTGGTGATATATGTTTCCCTCACTCTGCCTGCGGCCAACACACGAACCTGCAGTTAGCTGCTTTCTGTGCTGTCTTAATGTTTCTGGAGCACATAATCTGCACCTAAATATTAAATTTCAAATTCTCCCTCACACTTCCCCCTCCTCCTCCAGCTAAAGGAAAATCTGATTTTTACAACCAGTGAGAACAGCTGCCAGCTATGGGAATGGAAGCAGTGTCCTTCGCACACTGCCCATCTCCACTGCACTTGCCTGCCTATTCTATCTGTGACACAGATTCTGTGATGGGCTGAGCACAGAGATGGGGTAATGCTTACTAATTAGAGGATGCTGAACGGGGCATATGGAAATGTGGTAAAAGGGGGAACTGGGACTACAAGGGAATCAAGTTCCTGGCAGCTCTCAAAAAAAAAAAAATACAGGAAAGGAAAAGAATTTTACCAAATAGCACAAAAAAGACCCTATTGTAAAAGAATTACAATTTTTTATTTAGAAGAAAAAAATAATTTGATAGTTTCCTCAAACATCAAAGCATAATGGTACTACTTTTTGGAGAGAATGGTAAAGAAAATGAAATAAAGCATGCTGGGAGTTATAGTTTTCAAACAGCTGGAGCGCCAAGGAATTGGGGGTTACTGTATGGGATTCCATTTAAAAGGCAACTAATGCCTCATAACAAAACAGAATCGGAGGATGGATCTATTGTTAAAAAGATTGCCTTCTGTATTGTTTTTGAGGCTATAGTTGCCCTTTAAATGGACAGCAGAATTCCTATACAGTAATAGCCATACTGGATTTGGATATTACTGTATTGGATATTACTGTACAGTAGTGGTCATAATTTCAAACCCTCGGCTTATACTTGAGTCAACCAGTTTTACTCATTTTTCATGTAAAATAGGCACCTCAGCTTATACTCAATATATACGGTATTTCATCCTTTATGATTTCCTCCTTTTTAAATATTAACACTATAAATGTTCTTATCCTAGTGCATATTAACTTCACTCACGATAGTCACTAGCATCAGACATAGCTGCTAGTTCTAAGGTTAACTGAAACCAGCTAATTTGTGCCAGATGTCAAAATGATTGCCTTCAAAAGCCGAAAAGTCCTGAAACTGTGGGGGTAGGCGGACACTGCACAACGAGCTTAGACAGCTTGGTAAGAGGCATTTAGGGTTATGATAGGAATGAGGACCTAAACTGCTAGGGCCTCACCCATAGGATTATCTAAATGTCTGTACCATTAGTGGAGGTTGGTGATTGGGAGGTTAGCAGACCCTTTAGTTTTATAAAAGGTGATACTGTTACAAACAACTCCATGTAACAAATCTGTTTGCAACACATTTCATTCTTAGAAAACAACAACAAAAAATCACTGCTGAAAGTAATATTTTATTACCAGAATTACTATCTAATATCTTTTAATGACAAAATACATCTAGAAATAATAAATATATATTTAATATATATAAAACTGGCGGGAAAAGTCTTGAGAATCACCATATCCTTTAACTAACAACATTCCTATAAGACATTAGATATAGTATAGAAAATAGCTTGTAGTCCAGGAAAGATGTATCATTTTTCTATAACGTAGACGATATCATCTCAGCAGAAGGCAGGGTTTGTTGTAAGGAATCCGTTTGTAACATCCAGAAAATGGTTAGGACTTTTTCTCTTTGTCAGAACCTTTTAAAGCCACACTATCGTGGTTTCCTTGAGTTTGTGCAGGCAATTTAACATGGAATCGCGCAATTTTTTTTGATAGTGCGTTGCGATCGCGGGTCCATTTGCGTATGACATCGCATGTGATCACCATTTTTAAATGTAATCACATGCGATTTCTAGTTTTGACATAGGAAATCACAGCACAACACACACAGAAATCACACCGAAATCCGTGTGTGATACAGTCGGGCCATGCCCTTAACCCATGTAAAAACAATGCAATTCCCATAAAGGCACAATAACCTGTTGTATAGCTATAATTTCACTATCCAATTTACAAGTTTTGCTTATGTATTTCACAATTTTCTAAAGTTCATTTTAATCCTTTTTGAATTGGCTTTCTTAAGTAGATCTGCCACAGACTGTTCTTTTGCTGCATTCCGTTTTACACCTACAAAAGAAACAAATTATATAGTTTTTCATTCTGCCTACCATTATAACTGATCAATCCTTTCTAGAAAAGGGTGCACAGTATGAAAATAAATCTTATTACACTGGCTAACTCCTTAAAGTTCAAAGTGGCATTAAAGTTTGTTTTTAACTTACATTCTTTAAGGCAAGGCACGCGTTTTGTGCATGTTTGTGGCCACTTGCTCTGCAATCCCTGACATTTTGGGGATCGGAGCGCAGGAGAGTCACTCAAAAATGTTGATCGCATGTGCTCCAATACAACAGATCACGTTGCAACTGCTTGATGTGACCTAGCCCTAAAAGGTATCTAAATGGATTTTTTTTTTTTTAAATTGCCCTTTTACTGCGAACTTATTGTTCCCACTCTACCATTTATTTGTTGATCTTCCCCCTATTTCCTTAGCTATCCAATCTAAAGCATTTTACATTTTAGCTGCCAGTCAAGTGTATTTTTATTCAACTTTTCTGCTGTGTTGCAGTTTTGCTGTAATTAGAATGGTGACAAGTTGTGTAATTTGCATGATAGGGAAATTACCTCTTCCAATGTTGCCTCGTATTGATTATTGGGATACTGAGCCTGAGCAAGTCAAGGACTGGATTAAAGGCATGAAGCAACACACCTCACAGTAAGCGATACTACTTACATGTAGTAATTAAAGATTAAAGGATATGTACACTGTAAAAAAACATTAGGTTAGTGGCAAGCTGTAGCTTCAAACCAAAAAGTTTTCTTCTAGTTTTTTTTCCCCAGAGCCTACCTTTATTGCTTTAACATGCTGACTCTCCTCCTGAATAATGGCATCTGGAGCTCTGCCCCGATGAGATATAATGGCTCATCCTGCTTCCTTGGCCCCCAAATGTAAGTTCTAGTCGCACCATGTGCGTGACCTTGCTGCATGGGTAATGGAATCGCACAGGTTTTACATTAGATCACCCAAAATTCTTACAGAATGAGTTTCCTCATGCACTCCCTCAAACCGGCAATGGGTGCTTCTTGCAGAGGTGAGGTAATGTGCACCTAACGGCGAGTACCTAGCATTTTTTGTTTCTTACTTTTTGATTATTAGAAGTAAGGGATGGATATTTAAGAGAGACAAAGTTCTCAAAGATGTGCTGGTTTTTACCTTTCTTTTTTACTTCCTTCTAAGTCTTTGTCCCCCACGTCAACAGAGCCCGATCTCCTAGCATAAGCCGCTTTCATACGTTGATGTTTTTCTTTCTCACTACCTCATGTTCAACATAGGTTTAGGGTAGTCTTTACCAATTATACAGCCAGCTCTCTCCTGAAGGCTGCGAGGGGCTTTCCATGGCTCATAGATATACTCAGCTGAAATTTCTTCAAAATGGCAAATATTTCCTTTCAGAAAACTACAATTATGGAAAACAATTAACTACCTGCATCGATTACAAAGCATTTAAAGAAGTTTTTATAAAAGAAATATGGCACTGGAGAAGCACAACTGTAAACAAATCAGGCAGCAACTAGCAATGTAGGATTAATGCAAATAAAACGTTAAATAATTTAAAACAATTCACAAAAAAATATATGTGAATATGTTTCTGTGACTTACAGCCCAATCGTGCTGCAGACCACCACTGCCCATGGTTCAAAAACTCCTTTCATGTCTAAAAATCTGCAGAGATGCAGTGTTGAAAAATGACTGCCCGAGCATTGCCATTTATTATATTCAGATGGGCAAATTAAAAAAAAGTTGTTTTTTTTACCTTACTCAGTGTTGTATCTCTGCTGATTTGATTGGACATTGAGATAATTTAAAACATTTTAACTTAGGAATTGGGGGGAATAAATGTATCTCCAAGTTTACAATGAAATTTGCTAAGTTTAAGAAGTAAACAGTCACATATTTAGACAAGCAGGTTAGGTTTTGTAGTCTCTTCTCCTCTGCTCTGCATTGAAACAGTACAGGCTGTTCAGCTACCTGTAATTGCTTCAAAGACATTTACCTAGCAATACCAGTCTCTAAGCCAGCGCACGAAAAAATTATTGGGTTTTTTTACACACGGTTTGTTATTTTGACCTAACAGATATTTTAACATATGGTCAATCAGGGCAAAGTAAGAGTGGTACTTTTTAGTCCGGCATGACCGATATCATCCAAAGCTTTGTCCAAATTTGAAAAAAAAAAAGTTCTATTGGACCCATGTGTACATAACCTTACTTGGCAGTGATAGTCGCATTGGCTCCAAAATTTCCCTCACGGCTACTAAGTAATAAAATATTGTAAACGGATTTAAGTAATGGTACTAGACCTGACTCTATTAAGGCTCTCAAATGCTCCTGCCGTCTGCCCCACGGCCTCAAGTCTTAATAGCAAACAAAAATAAATGGACAAAGATTTAACTGCAATAAATTTATTTCAAATGCTACATGTTTCAGTAGCAAATGGGCCTCTCTCAGACATCTTAAGGTTCGTCACACATGCGATTGCGGGTCCCGACTCACGGTGTGTACGAACGTTCATTTCGGGCCGATAATCGGCCCATGTATGGGCCCTTTTTTGGATCCACCAAGACGGATGTTCGCCGATCCCAGACTGAACGTCTGTTTTGGGCAATAAAGGGCCCATACATGGGCCGATTATAGGACAAAATGACCCACAATCGCACGGTGTACGAACCTTTACACTCAAAAAAGGTCCTATTGGTAAAAACATGTAGATTTGTAATAAATTTGGTTGAAATTTAAAAGAACTAACCCAAATTACTACACTCCAGAATCTGAAATGATCCCCTCTAAAAACCATCAATAAACTGTAAAATCCCATTATAGCATTAAAGTAAATGTAAGAACTGGATGAAATAACTGTGTATGTACAGTAACGGCCACAGCCCTTCAGTCACAGGCTCCCTTGCCTAATTTGTCCAGTAAAAGGATTGGCTAGAAGCTACTAGTGACTGTGACCAACTGTAGTAAGTTCCTGAAGTAATTAGGACTGAGCATGTATAAGAAATAACATAAACATAACGTAACATAACGTCAGTGACCACACTGTGCAATACTGGAATGTTGGGAAATAAATCACAATCCCCATGTTAAAGAAATAAATTTCCCATCAATGGGAATACCGCATCAAATTAGAGGTGAAACATAGATCACTGCTTTTATATTAAAGTGCTCTATCTTCTGAAAGTATTGTTCTGAGGCGTTAGTTGTGCTTTAATCGGCTTGTTTCTCTGCTCCATTTTTTCTATTTTGCTACTAAAAAGTATTTGCCCAATTCTGCATTAGCAGATAGCAGATATCATGAAAATCCCCTAGGGATCAGTTGTGGGTTCCTGTCTATTACGTCGAATTTGCAAAGGGCAAAACTCTTATTTAAACAGTTATTTTTTTAAAGAAGATTATAGAATTTTAGTTTGATTGTACATACTTTAATATCTCCCATTTTTATCAGTCTTCTTTCCGAATGCTACAGGAGAGTAGACGCGGAAAAATTGGTGAAGAAGGCACTAGCAGACACCACTGCCAATTTCCTGCATTCAGGGACCAGTCAGCATCAAGGAGTAGCTCCTCAAAAACCTAAATCAGATTAATACTGTAGTATAACACATGTTGAAAAGGAGGTACAAAAAGGCATGGAAAGACAAGAACCATCAGTCTTTAAAAGTATTTAAAAACAATCTTGCCCCTATTAGAGCAAATTAATATACCTGGTTAAATCCTAGTTGATGGCCTATAAAAATGTTTCTCATTACCAACACGCATCTCATAATGGGTAACAGTTCATAAACGTGTTTTGCCGGAGCTGACCCACGATGACAGGATGTGCTTTTTATTGTATGCCGTGTATGGGTGCTTCGTTGGCTGAAACAGAGATTCAGTTCGGCCTTGTTGACGAGATCTGCCCACGATCATCAACAAGCCCCAGACCGCACAGCCTTTTGGTCCATATAACAGCCCAAATCTTCCCAAGACTTCTAACTGAGGAGTCAAGCAAATACTCACAAGCGTTGTCCTAGAGCCAAGGACCACTTGCAGAGAGCTTTAGATAGACATAGATATCATGTACAGTGTGTTTCAATAAAACAACAAGTAATGCACTCAGCTGCACTCCCTGCACACTCATCACACAAGGCTCCGTTGCTAAAGGGAAAGCATGTGGAAGCTTAATGCACAACATTTGGACAATGACATACTGGGAGAATATAATCTGGTCAGATAAGACCTAATTTTACTTTCAAATGCCACTGCACACCATACCTTGTTTGGTTGGAGAAATGGCGCTACACAACTCAACCCAGACATAATTTTGGTACTGACCTCATAACTAAAGGATAGATGAATGTAGGAGAAATGTACTGGGACATTCTTAATAACAATCTGCTGCAACCAACCAGGATGTTGAAGTTGAAACAAGACTGGACATCTCCAATCAGAGATTGCTTTCAGAAATAGAAAATAAACTGCTTAAATGGCCCAGAAATAACCCAATAAATGGCCCCCAAAACCTTTTGTGGAAGAATGAGCAAAATGCATGCAACCATTTTCTCCCATACAGGAGGTGTCTTGAAGCTGTCATGACCAACAAGACTTTTTCAATTCTTATTCCCTGTACATTTAAAATGTCTCTCCACCTTCATTTTTTAACTTTTTCTGTAGTGTAGGGAACCCTATCCCACCCCCAACCACCATACTTACAGAGCTTCATTCCCCCTGTGTCCTGATCAGGCCCTTTTGCTTATAGATGAAATTGCAAGCAGGGGCCGGACCGCCGGTCTGTTATTGGTTGAGAGGTAGCCATTACACAAGCGTCTGCCAGCAGTGCATAACGCGGGGGGAACAAAGCTGTGCAAGTACATTCCTGATTAGTTTTTTTGCAAACTAAAATTAGGGGTGGTTAGGGTGGGATCGGGTCCCCTACACTACAGAAAAAAGATTAAAAGTTAGGGGCACCAGGATCAAGAGGGAGAGGTGGGTATGAAGGGCTCCTGTGGGCAAGCCAGAAACCTATTAGAGGAAAGGTAAGAGACAGAACCTTTTCATTCACAGACAGGCTCCTACCCTTCACTTTCTGGACTTTGGCTAGACATTGCAGAGGAACCAACACTACCAGTGGGGCCAGAAGTGGGGAAATTGTAGTTTTGGGGGAGGGCATGCCCTTTAACTATACAACTATATTTAAAGGGACACTATAATTGTGTATAAAAAAACAGTTTAGTGGCTCCTTGCCTAGTCTGCACTCCCATTCATTAACATATGCTCACCTTGTAAGAGATAGACGAGAGTCAAGACACTGTGAAAGGAGCCAGAGAGTATTCAGTTACTACATGAATATAGTGTCCTTTAGGACACATTTGGTTTGATTCTTTGTATGTTTGCATTACTTGGTTTTTCCACAGACATCTGGTTGAAAAATGTCTCTTATTAGCCCATTAGAAATATATACTGAGAATCTCACTGATATGTTCAATACTTGTTTTGCCAGATGTATGTTTTACAATACAACATAACAAAAATGTAAGTTAATACTACAGGGTTGGACTGGCCCACCAGGATACAGCATTTGTATGTATGTTATGTCCACCACCTTTGTTAAAAAAATTCTGTAGTGTAGGGCTCGCTCTCCCCCTCACACCCAACCGCTATATTACTTTGTACAAAACGTAGCTGATCGCTATTAATTTGCCTGTTTCCGCGGCATTCTGTCACAGCCTCTGCTTGCATGAAACTGCAAGCAGGGGCCTGATTGGAAGCCGCGTCTGATTGGCGGAGAGGCAGCCCAATCATGACGCGGCTTCCGGCAGTACAGAGGTCTCGGGGAAACAGGCAAAGAAGTAGTGATTGGCTACGTTTTTTTACAAAGTACTATAGCGGTTTGGGTGGGGTGAGGGAGCCCTACACTACAGAAAGGGACTTGGAGTTAGGGGGAGGAGGAAAAAGGG
>JAACNH010001977.1:0-50000 GCA_019447015.1 Hymenochirus boettgeri
CACACGTAACGATAAAGCCCCGATACCGTCGGATCGGGGCTTTATCATTATTGTATGTACCCAGCTTAAAGGCTCGTACACGCATCCGATCTTGGCAATGACCCACTAATGTGCGATTATCGCCTGAAACGGCCGTTCGTCACGGTTGTGCTTTGTGGTCAGTGCCAAGATCGGACGTGTGTACGCGGCTTTAGGCTACATTCACGCTACACAGAGCAAAATGCAATTTTATGGGTCTGCGGCAGCATTTTTATGCTTTTTTTGTAAGGCTCTTTATATAGTCTGGGAGCAATTTTTGTAAGAGGTGGACATGCCCTTTAATTTGAAAATTTGTCAATGAAATTTTGACTCAAATCAAGTTGAAACGACAGGCCATCTCTATTGACCAATCACAATTAATGATCTCTCTGCAAACTCTAACATATTGTTTCTGGCATAACCATTATTATTATTGTGGATTTTTATCTTCCGTTGCACTTTACAAATACATGTATACATTCACAAAGAGATTTCTACCTGCTCTTCACCCCTCTAACTGTGCATGGTGGCTGTCAGATGATGTAATAAGGTTTTTTGAACTCTTTATCTACTTTCTGTTACCTGGCGGTGGAGAGGAATTCGTTTGCTGAGTTTGTGCACCACGGGTTGCCCGGTGAAATTCTTCTTCTTTGTAGCTCCTTGCCGTATTCGGCAGACATAGCAAATCACCACCAGGCAAACGATGATAAAGATCCCAGTGGAGTAGATAGCGATTTCCATGTAATAGGGGACAGTGGTTTCTTCAAGAGAACTAACTGGATCTAGCAGAAGACAACGGAAAAGGTCAGCTACAGTTCCAGTGAGGGACAGAACTTCTCACTTGGAGATCAGAGAGACCAACACACACACATGCAGACTTTATGCAGCCAATATTTTGACTTATCTTACCCCTTCAGGTCTATGGAGATGAAGTAACCAATATGATCTTTCAAATAATATATAAATATACTGGGCAGCCGTGTGTATTAAAAGACATCTGTTTAGTCTTCTCATTTATGGAAAAGCATATAACCCTTCCTTGCAAAATTGTAGCATTTGTTTTACATTAAAGGGCATGCCTATCCCCCCAGACAATAATCTATAATTACACAGCTCATGGATGTTAGTAAAGCCAGATCTTCACTGTGATGTTCCCGTTCTTCAGGGGTTGCTACTCCCCCTTAACCTGGCCATACACTACATCGACATTAAACCAGTTTGATCCGAGATAAATGTCGAGCAGAAGTTTTACCTGTCAGCATTCCTGTGACATCACAATTATGTTTGTAATAACAATGGCAAAATGGGCCAGGTGGTTGTCAGAATGTCCCAGGAACATCGGGGGGTAACTTTGTAGCTTGTTACAAACTATCACATGCTCAGAGGAGGTGGTTCAGACAGCAGCAGTTGGCCGTAAGCCATCAAGACCATGATTGACAGCTGCTGCCTGGAAGTTGATGGAAGATGACAGAAGGGTGTGGTTAAGATCGCAGTGAAGATCTGCCTTGGGGTTGGGATGTGGGAAGAAAACATCATTTTTGTCAGGAGGTTGGATATGCGCACTTTGCGTCTCAAACATACCTTAATATGCACAGGGTTTATATATTTCACAACATACTCGACTTAACATTCCCCTATGAATGAACACATATACAATAAGAAACACACACACTAACGTTTACCGTATCTGTTATCCAAAGCATCACAGCAGCAGTAAAGAAAGACAGGAAATAAGGAAAGTCCAGAGACAGGAGGACACCCAGAGAGACAGCAGGACAGGGATATTTGGTAGATGATGTTTTGTTTGGGGTTTTAAACCCTTAATTTTGCAATAAGGCAGAAAAGGGATTAAAATTTTAAACCAAAACATCATTGCCCCACATTGCATGAAGGACTCGTGCTATGCAATGTAATGAGACAAATCATGCAGGGATACAATTTAAACACAACTCCTGGTTAGCAGCAGGTAAGACTCCATAATAATAATAATACATAGTAATATAGTGCTACATAGTAATTGAGGTTGAATAAAGACATGTGTCCATCAAGCTTTTCACCCTCCTTTTTAACCCTAACTAACAGTTGATCCAGAGGAAATTGTTTAGATATAATAACGTTGGAAAAAATATATTATGTTTTCCTATGTCTCCATGTTATATTGTATTAGGAGGCACTTTTTAAATGTGTTGCCTTATTAGCAATAGGTCAGACATCGACCTTTTATGAAAAAAAGCCCCAATGGAGTCTTCCAGCACAAGAGCCATGTTTGATTTTTAAATGTTTAAAAAAGGAAAGGAAAGAACCCCAGAGAACAGAATAATACCTGGAAGAACCGTCAACCAGGCAGATTGTTGAGAAATCCCAATAGAATTTCCAGCTATACAAGTATATTCCCCAGCATCCTCAAAAGAAACATTCCTGACATATAAGACTTCTATCTCCTCGTCCGTAACGTTAACTCCAGCTGCCTGGAAGAGAAGGGTGGCAAAAAAGAAAGAGAGCGAGATACAGAGTGAGAAAAGTGGAAAAGTCTCAGGAGATTTCTCCAGCCCAGGTCCTGATGGGAAGATTTCCATTGCTTTCCACAAAGATCATCTCCAGAAAGACCCAAAATACCAGAAAGTCACCGAAACAAAAATACATTTTCAAAATCAGTCTGCCGATTGGTGCACATGAACCGTCACCAGATGTAATCACCGACTATGCATGCAATCACATAACATGGAAACACGGTACCCACAAGGTCAGATAATCGAGTTGACTTCAACCAATGTAGAGTAAGAAAGGTAGAGTGGTCCCCTCTCATTGGGTTATTAATCTCATTGTTCAACATACAAGTGTTTTTAAATATCTGAGTAATGGTCCCACAAATATTGTACAATTAGACCATACATGTTGATGTCCAATTTGCACTAACTTAATTTAAGATGTAAAATTCCGAGGTGGGAATGGTTACTTCTGGACTGTCACAATGAAATGAAGATACTGGACACCATTACTTCTTCTATTACATGCAACAGAGATTTATTTAGGGAATGTCTGGTTCAGCTTTTAAGAGAATAAAACATGTGAAACTTTAGAGAGCTTTAAAAAAAACTTAAGGGCCTCTCCAAATCCAGGCCACTGCAGGGACACAAGATGCTGGCAGATCAACATATAAATGTAAGGTTGTCAAAGCAAACACTGGTGGTTTTATATAAATATATATTTATAAAGACAAGTAATTACAATAAAGATCAAGTAAGAAGTATAGTAAGACAGAAGAGTTAGTGGAAAGAGATATCCATTGTCCTTGTGGGTACTTTTCCATGGCCGATATTATTAACGGCAAAACACCACCACCGCCAGATCGTTCCATAAAACGCCACCTTCACCAAAGCACTTCAAGCGAACTGCAGCCAACGTGCGGTGAGAAGGGACGTTACCTTGTTCACGCAGCAAAGTAAGCCAGGCAGACTTGTTGGCCTCTCCTATATAATTGGAGGCCGTACAAATATATTCACCCGCATCCTCTTCGGTCACATTGTACAGTTTAAGAACCTCAGCACTGGAACTGTTTATTCCCGAGTGCTAAACGTGGGCAGGCGGCAGAAGAAGAAAAACACAGAGAGAAATGGTCACCGCTGAATGGGGGATATTAACTATTGTCCATTGTATAGTAAGTAGGGTTTAAATACATCACACCTTACAGCAAGATGAATGACAATGAAAAAAGTGCATTGTGTAGACACCAGACACATGTGATTCTAAATATTGATATGAACTCTTAGGACTGGACAATATTTTTTTGCCCAATTGTCTTCTCGTGACTACTGATCAGGATATCGGGCCCCAGTTGGCCTGTGTGTACCAGCCCTAAGGCATTCTGGGAGCCACAATCTTTCTCTAGAGGAAAAACAACAGGGACAGCAACATATAATATCGTATATTAGTGTATTTTTCATCTCCAAAGGAACCTTCTCAACATGGACTTTCATATGGGTCCTTAAATGTGGCTGGTTCTATGTGTTTCTTTGTTTTAGTTATTGTGTAGGAAATACCACATACCAATGAAAATAGGTTACATGGCTATTGTAATTTTTATAACCTTATAAACAATTTGTTGCTCCAGTAGAAATGCATTGTGGGTGTTTTAGTTCTAGTAGAAATGCATTGTGGGAGTTATAGTTTGCCAGCATGTGGACCCGGCTAAGAAAAAAATCACAGTGTTCGATATCCAGGTCCTAACACAATGAGGTGAAATGCAAAAAACTTATGAATACATTTAATTGTCCTTGTTAATACAATTCCTACCCCGTCAAGTTTCTACATTAATACCCATTACTGCAGGGATCCTTAAAATATTACTCTGCAGATGTTTGAAAACTACAACTCCCAGAATTCCCTGGATTTCCACAGTAGTTTTCACCATAGTTTTAGGATCCCTGCAATCTTTGTATTATGAATAATAAATAGAGGGACCTTCATAGGATCAGTTATGTTTCACATAAGAAAAAATTCCATTTGTGTCCTGTGTGGCAGCCCAGTAGCAATTTTAAGGTCCAGTTGAACTAAAAGAATCAGTCACAAGGAAACACAAATTTTATAACTTCCATTTTACCATCTTAGAGACTCGCTCACCTTCAACACCTTGACATAGGGAGATCCATCCACCCCGTATCGGCTTCCATTCTTCTCAATGTACCGGACCCATCTGATGTGCGGTTGGGCATCGCTGTACACCTTACAGACAAACTCCGCGTCTCCTCCAACCAAAACAGAGACATTGGCAGGAAGTCCGGCCTGCAAAATGGGCCTCCGCGATGAACGTTCTATCCAGGAGAAGAATTAAAAAAGATGCACTTATAGGTTATGCCATTTGATATAAAACCATTGCTGCATTTATTATGGCCCAGTTTTGTTATCAGACATGGAGGGAATTTTTGGATTAATTGTTTATTATTTTTGCAAGGTAGATGGACCCCTTCAGGCCTGGTTCAATTAGCAGGGGCACTTCTAGGGCTTTTGCAGCCTGAGCCAAACTCATGAATGCCGCCCTTTGCAAACCGCTGCGTTAGAGTGGGTATGGCTTTGTCCATTTGCGTGGTTTTGCTGGTGGGCATGGGTAAAATTTTCATATCACATAGGTATTTAAACACTTCCTCAGACAGTCAATTACCAATAATTGACTGGAAAAAAAATATCACCACTGCCTGACTGCCGCCTTTTTTCTTCATTGCAGAGGTGCCGCCTGAGACAAATGTCTCACTCTGCCTAATGGTAGATGTGGCCCTGTCAATTAGGCTGATCCACGGTGAAGAGAATTATTAAAATCAGCCTTGATTTATTGGTATGTATGGTCATACAGAACAAATGATTGTTGGCTGGTAAATTCTCTTCCAATAATCTTATCCATCGGGGGGAAATATTGGCCTGTGTGTACCAGGCCATAGAAAAATATTCGCTTTATTTTGTCATGGGGATCAGTTTAGGGCCAATATTGTAAATGAGAGAAATGCCATACTTTGGGTTGCCTGGTACTAATGTCCTATAACTTACTGTTTAAAACAAACATGGAAGTAGCTGTATGTATATTAAAGTAAACCTGTAAATTAAAGGACACACACTTATACACTATAAAAAATAAAGGGCAAGTTTCCAATGAAGGGAGACAGGGGGGAGAGAAATAACTTTGGTCTGCAGCCAGTAACTTTGCTGGCATTGGTCCCTGAAGCGAGAGCGGTGCCAAGGGTAATGGAGAGAGATGTGTATTGGATGGAGATTGGGAGGGGGAAACTCTACAGCTACAAAGATACCAACAGAGTTCAAAAGAGACTGTTCCATCAGGTTATACAGGGTAGCAGTGATATAACATTTATGTCCATCCTGTGACTCTCCTGTTGCTGTTAAAACTAAACTTCCCAACATCCCACCAAAGGTGAAGGGTCGTTTACAGCTCCACACAGAGAGAACTTGTCCTTGAAGACAGGAAAGTACCAGTATGTATAGAAACTGCCTGACCAAGTCTCCGTCTGACTGTGTCAGTGATGGATGTCTGTTGGCTCTGTAAGTGATGTTTAATATGGGAGGGATGGAAGGTCCATTGACGTTGGGCGTTATTGGCTGTACCTTAGTATGTGCACACCTATTGGATGCTGGGTTTCCATCCAATGGACCAGTACCCATAGGCTGAAATTTCTGCCTGAACAATCGCCCAGTATGATACTTTGGTTGGAAGAGACAGGGGATCGATGACCTTTTCAGCAAGACCAATAATTTTTTATTGATTTTAAGACAATCAAAAACAACGATCAGGCATGATGGTAGGTTTCGCCCAATCAAATGGTCTTCATTAGGTCATGCAACCAGTTAGGCCAAAGTATTGTCAGTGTCTCTAATTCCCAACCAACAGACAACAAATCGCTCTATCTATTGGTACATGAGTTAAGGTTCGTATACATGTAAGATTTTCTGCAGACTCTCGAGCCCCGACTGACCCATGACCACGACAAATACCTGCGAGAAATGTCTGTTTCAGTCTGTGCATGAACCTTTAGTCAGAAGGACTAAATAGATCCAGGTAAAGACTGATACACACAATGCAATATTTCAGTCCAATTGGCCGATAGTTTAGTGTATCGGTGGATCCGGCCGAAATGATCGCATTGATATTCGGCTGTGTCCGACCTTCTATTCGTCTGAATCGGACGTAAGGATGGTCAGTTTCGGTAAATTGTTGGCCTGGCCGACCGGTCGGAAGAGCTGACCTGTCGATCAGGAGTACAAGTTGCTTGTGTGTACCAAGCTTTATGATATCGAGATAATCTGATGTTGTATGATCCTCACACTGAAGACAATCTGCCAATTTTTCTCGTTAATCGGACCTGCTATAAAAACATTTATTGGACCAATTCTGGGATTGTATGATTGGTATTGTAGCATGTATGGGCCCTTTACCTACCGAGATTAAAGCATTGCAGCTTATTTTTATATCAGAGGACAACTGACTTCTCTTATTCAGCTTGGTAGAGATTTCTACAAACAGAACGTTCCGTAATCAATTCCTGACATTCACGCCTATTTTACAGCATGGTCAGAGTACTCTGGCAGGGAAGGAGTTAAGCTTTGCACACACACACACACACACACACTCCAATAAATTGTTTCACAAACAGGCGTCCAGAGAGCAGTGCGTACAGAGCCAGCACACCTCCCTACAACAAAGGCGGCTTTCATGCAGGTTACTATGACTGGCACTCTACAGGGAATCGGTACAGACTGACGTAATGCTGGCAGTCTGAGAACAGGCACCAACCTTGTTTAACTTACAGCACGTTATTTAACAGCATTAAAACAAAGTTCACTTTGCTCTTTTACACCCAGGGTCAGGCTCTGCAAATGTTTGAAAACTACAACTCCCAGCATTCCCTGGCTGCCACCACCAGCCAATCGCAATACCCTGGCATCCTGCAAGAGTCGGGTGAGATTTGTAGGGCAACTGCTGCAGGGCTGATTTATTTTATCCTTAATTCAATCCTTCCAGCATTGTTTAGGGTTTCTGACTCTTGCCCTGATTGATATATAGTAGGACACATATAGATTTCATGGTGCCATCGAAATAAAATGTAGCTCTATACAATGAGGCACAGCCGGGCACAGTGTCCTGCACATGCACAGATCGTTGGGATTGTTGGCTTATCTTATGAGAGTCTAAAGAGCCTGTGAAAGCCACACAAATGCTCCTTGGCTAATATACCAGACACTGAGGGATATTTGGTCCATACTAATTCCCACAATTCTGCCAGGTACACACACCAGCCTTTTAACACTTGAGGGGTTGCTTTAGAATATTCAAGGTTAAAGGCTGATTGGTCGCTGAAAGTAACTGCAGGAGAAGCTAAAGTAGCCCAATCAAAATTGCTGGAATGGCTGAAGATTGGATCATTTTTCTAGGGAGGATTTAACCGTTTCCTACCAGGACAGGGTCCGGTTATGATAGAACACGTGGTTCTGGGCTGTTTACAGTAAGCTGCCTACACTGCTCTTCATTTCAGCCCCTATTAAAAAGCCAGGCACATCAGTCCAGGTTATTGACGCCTTCACTGACCTCCCATTTTCTAAAATCTTTCATCCTAATGTCCCATTAACACGTGGGATTTCCGCTCTAAGACCCAATTTTAAATGAGAGTTGCTAATACTCTCTAATGCCAGTGATGACCAAGGACCTTCTACCAATATACTCCTGACCGTCTAAATTTACCCAGAAGCCAAACTGTCCAATCAATGCAGACAATCCTTTTCTGTATATGGCCAGACTACAAATTGCAATTAGTCCTCCTGTCGGTGGATGTTTTGATTTAGGAGATAGGAATATCCTTTCCAGTATTATAATGGGACCCATGTATTCCTACTGCATAGAACGAAGGCTAAAGGTCCTCTAAATGTCATCCAAACAAGATTTTAAAAAAAAAGTGTTTTGCTCCCCCAGATTCCTTCCTGCCAATGAGCACTGGAAAGTCCTGGTTAATGCTGGCTGGCTTGGAATCTATGCTTCCTTTCATTACTCTCACTGTGCAATTTGCGACTTGGTTAGAAAGAAAGGTTAAGGGGAAATATGATTGATTCGTACACGTGATCCCAGTATAATTGGAACCTTACTGCACCCCCACAAGCCTCCTCTAAGAGCAGCCACAATGTTATTACAAGTTTTTGCTTCTTGGTTTTTCTTCACTTGTCAAGCGTAGGGTTTCAGACCAAAAGGATTTCATTTCCTTTGCTCCAGAAACACTGGGCTAGGAGGCGATACGGGAAACCTTACTAGTTGGGAAACTCTGGCACAGGAAAATGTACAGCTTAGACATGATCCTTATAGAATCAAAGACAATTATTATCCACAATAATACAACAAACTCTCTTTCCATGAACGTAAATACCTTGTGCACACCACACTGTATATTTTAGGTTTAAAGACATACAGCAAATTAAGGATAACACACATGCAACGATATTATCAGAGGATCTGACCCAAGGAATTCTATGTTAAAACATATTCAATGTTGACTATTGAAATATCGACAATCTCAGGGTTTTAGCGATATTTATGGGATTATACCTTTTGGGCAATATCAGAACATAGCGTAGTCTAGGACAGGCATAAGCCAGAAATGTAAGAACTTCGCCCCATTACATCTTCCCTCTCAACCCATCATGTCATTTATCACTCCCTGGAGCTTCTGATGAACAAGATGACACATGATGATCCAAAGCTGATTGGAGGAACCATATTAATATCCTAATATTTCAATCTTAAAGGGAGAACAAGAAAACCAAGAGAGGCTTCTGGTTCATTCTCAGCTATCATATAACACGTCGCTGTGCAAGAAAATCATTTGACAAGATGCCAGGTTTCAAACAGCTGAACAGGTCCATATTATCATGAACTAATTAGTAAAGCTAGCCGTACTCGCGATGATGGTTTTCAGATTGGCCCAAACCAATTGAAGATCCGATCAGAAGAACCAAAATGCGCCCCCTATCTTCTGTAGGGTTTAGCTTAAAAACTGCATGAAATACCGGAAGGTTCTAGAATATAAGGTCAATGGGGATTTTTTTTCACCTTGCCTGATCTTCATTTTATTTTTCAATTGACTGCTCGATATCACCAATCGGTCTATCAAAAATGTGGGAAACTGTCTATGGGGGGAATATAGGGGCCTTGAGTGCCTTAAGTCTTGTTGTGTAACTAAGAAATAAAAGTTTGTTTAAGGAAAATACCAAGTTCACAGAAACTGTGAAAAATCTCCCAGTCAATGTAGATCATAGATGGGCGGGATTCCTTGAACTTTCTATAGTGAAGGTGAGTTCCAGAACTGCCGCCATTTCTGTTTATACAGGAAAAACCTAATGTACTTGGACCCTCTGGCAGCAGGGAAAACCTATTACATTCCTAGAGACCCTTGGGTATGGAATTTTGCTCATGGCCTCCTGGCTGCCCTGCTACAGAGTTTGTCACAGGGCTAAGGTTTGGGAAGTATAAACTGGTAATGAGGGATTCCTGACATAAGTGTTTGGCTCTATGGCCTGGTTCTTTTCCCAGTACAGAAGAATTGTTTCCAATGTAGAATTTAAAGGGGCACTAAACCAGCCTGCAGCTGACATTTAGTCGGAGGAATGCAGAGTGATGTAGTTCATTGTCAGGAGACACTAGTTGAGTTTATTACAGGGATCTTTAGTCAGACACCTGTAAACTCTGCACCTGCCCTATTGTGCTTTTATCACCACTTGGCAATCCCTGGTTTTTATGTGCTCGCTGTTTCCAAAGTCAATAACTTGGTTGATGAGAAGAGAATGTTATTTAGTGAAATAGCAGGGCAATTACTGCACATTCCCATACAAACGGAGCTCCGTAGAACAAAAGGGCTGGTGTTCAGGGCAACACACACCTAGATGGAGAGTCTTACTGATAATTACTATTCTTTTCATTGGCTCATTAAGTGTCGGAGAAACCTTGAAAATCTAGCCTGAAGCATTTTCTCAAGGGCCATGGGAAATTTCCTAGTCACACGTAGAAAATGTTTTAAATCTGCCAACCAGAGCAAACTATGGACAAAGAAGGGCCAAAGTGGCATAGGGGCCCCACCTGCGTTAACAGAATAACAAAACAGTAGACCTGTGTAAAAAATTGTAATGGGGTGATATCCCTGAATCCTGTAGCTATTGAGCACATGGAGGAGGATTCTGGGAAATAGGTTGGACCCAAGATGAAGAATTACTGAAACAGAAAGGGTTAAACTAGATAAATTGCAGTCCTGTACCGAAGCCTTAACTGGTCTGGCAAGTGTTTGTACTTTCTACATCAGGCCAATTGGAAAGTGATGGACTAAGGTATAGGAGGTCGACTGAAAGATCTGATACCTCATACCTTCTTCATGGTGAAGACCTTTTATCTTCACCTTTTCCAATAATTCTTATTTGTGGATACTTTTTATCCTCTTATCCCTCTGATTGGCCAATGCACTGCCAGTCAGCATTTATAAGATGGATGGTAAACATTTTTATACACTCGTTTATAGAATTTTGTCCTCCAAACAAACATACCGTAAGGTACAGCAGGACTTACCTATGACATCGAGGTGGTAGGTGTGGTTTATGGAGCCATGTTCATTCTCCACAATACAAGTGTAGATCCCCTTGTCTGATGGAACGACGCTCTCCATAATCAGGCTCCAGTGCTGGATACGAACCTGTGGAGAGGATATTGGGTAACGATTAATTACAGGATAATATCCAATAGCTAAAAAAAAAGGAATATTATTGATGTTTTCAATATTAACAGAGCTGGTTAAATAGTAAAATTGTCACCCCTCCCACTCTATTAGAGGGATGGTGGAGCTCCCGGGCCCTATAATCCTTGACCATTCATTTGGGATGGGTTTAGACAATTAACCTGTTTGCCTCTTGGGTAAAACCAACCAAGCTAGATTAGTTATATTGAACCAAACCAAATCTTATAGGTAACTGGAGGGGAGACGTCTTCTCCACGTGTTAATGTGCCTGACAGATCCCTCTACAATCTACCAGGTAAAGGGACAACCAAATGAGATGTGGAGGAATGCAGAGGAGGGGTCACGGCTGTGCATGGCCTAGACTGGGGGGAGGGAAGGCAGGTATCTGTTTATACAATAAGGAGCCTCCTGTCAGGACACACAAGGTCCTATTCACCGGGAGACCTTGGCTCTGTCAGCAGCTCATATTGTGAAATCATTGTAAAGTGATGAGGGACAATCCAGACTTTGGAACAGCTCCCTATGGATTCACTCTTGTTAAAGGGAGTTGGAGCACAACGTGCGAGGCTTTGGACACAGAAGAGGTTTTATCTCCTTGGATTTTAATTGTTATGTTCTAATCTCCCCACTAAAGTTAAAAGGGCAATTCCAGTCCCAGAAAATAAAAAGCAACACGAGAAGTTTTTGTGATTATTCAGCCTCTCTGTCCTGACCTTTTAAATCTGACCAATGGCCTGGAACTTTTATTTCTCTCTATCCTAATTCCACTGACCAATGGCCTGAGACTTTTATTTCTTTCTCTCTATCCTAATTCCACTGAACCAATGGCCTGAACTTTTATTTTCTCTCTCTATCCTAAATTCCACTGACCAATGGCCTGGGACTTTTATTTCTCTCTATCCTAATCCACTGACCATGGCCTGGGACTTATTTCTCTCTATCCTAATTCCACTGACCAATGGCCTGGAACTTTTATTTCTCTCTATCCTAATTCCACTGACCAATGGCCTGGACTTTTATTCTCTCTATCCTAATTCCACTGACCAATGGCCTGGGACTTTTATTTCTCTCTATCCTAATCCCACTGACCAATGGCCTGGAACTTTTATTTCTCTCTATCCTAATTCCACTGACCAATGGCCTGGAACTTTTATTTCTCTCTATCCTAATTCCACTGACCAATGGCCTGAGACTTTTATTTCTCTCTATCCTAATTCCACTGACCAATGTCCTGGAACTTTTATTTCTCTCTATCCTAATTCCCACTGACCAATGGCCTGGAACTTTTATTTCTCTCTATCCTAATTCCACTGACCAAGGCCTGGACTTTTATTTCTCTCTATCCTAATTCCACTGACCAATGGCCTGGGACTTTTATTTCTCTCTATCCTAATTCCACTGACCAATGGCCTGGGACTTTTATTTCTCTCTATCCTAATTCCACTGACCAATGGCCTGGGACTTTTATTTCTCTCTATCTCCTAATCCTAATCCACTGACCAATGGTCTGGAACTTTTATTTCCTCTCTATCCTAATTCCACTGACCCAATGGCCTGAGACTTTTATTTCTCGCTATCCTAATTCCACTGACCAATGTCCTGGAACTTTTATTCTCTCTATCCTCCTAATTCCACTGACCAATGTCCTGGAACTTTTATTTCTCTCTATCCTAATTCCACTGACCAATGGCCTGGGACTTTTATTTCTCTCTATCCTAATTCCACTGACCAATGGCCTGGAACTTTTATTTCTCTCTATCCTAATTCCACTGACCAATGGCCTGAGACTTTTATTTCTCTCTCTATCCTATTTCCACTGACCAATGGCCGGGACTTTATTTCTCTCTATCCTAATTCCACTGACCAATGCCTGGGACTTTTATTTCTCTATCCTAATTCCCTGACCATGGCCTGGGACTTTTATTTCTCTCTATCCTAATTCCACTGACCATGGCCTGGGACTTTTTATTTCTCTCTATCCTAATCCCCTGACCAATGGCCTGGGACTTTTATTTCTCTCTATCCTATACCACTGACCAATGGCCTGGAACTTTTATTTCTTCTAATCCTATTCCACTGACCAATGGCCTGGAACTTTTATTTCTCTCTATCCTAATTCCACTGCCAATGGCCTGGGACTTTTATTTCTCTCTATCCTAATTCCACTGACCAATGGCCTGGGACTTTTATTTCTCTTATCACCAATTCCACTGACCAATGGCCTGGAACTTTTATTTCTCTCATCCTAATTCCACTGACCAATGGCCTGGGACTTTTATTTCCCTCTATCCTAATTCCACTGACCAATGGCCTGGACTTTTATTTCTCTCTATCCTAATTCCACTGACCATGGCCTGGAACTTTTATTTCTCTCTATCCTAATTCCACTGACCAATGGCCTGGAACTTTTATTTCTCTCTTATCCTAATTCCACTGACCAATGGCCTGGGACTTTTATTTCTCTCTATCCTAATTCCACTGACCAATGGCCTGGGACTTTTATTCTCCTCTATCCTAATTCCACTGAACCAATGGCCTGGAACTTTCTCTCTATTCTCTCTTATCCTTACTCCATACAATAAACAGACCGTGGTATTTAGAAAAGAGCCATATTGTTAATAAAACCATTTTTATTGGTAACTTATGACTGTCGGTATTTAGGGACTTGTAAATAAATGTTGTAAAATAACCGACCATGGCGATATTTTCTAGCTGTTTGGTATATCACTGGCCTAGGTGGTCAAAATAATACTCTGGTAGTAAATAACTGATATTTTACGGTTGTAGTTGAACTTTAAAGAATGCGAAGTAAAAAAATATGATAATGGCGGTAAAAGGTTCCTTTAAAAATGGTGATTCAATAAAAGTTCTTATCATTAAAAATGGTGCTAATTTTGCCCCAACCAATCAGATCTTATTTAACATTTGAAAGCTTACATCTGATTGGTTGGGGCAAAATTAGCACCATTTTTAACGATAAGAACTTTTATTGAATAACCCTGACTGTCCCTAATATTGTGTACACATGGGCAGAAATGCTCCTTGTGTTTTGTAACACACATTCAAGGAGATGCAATAAAAGTTCTTATCGTTAAAAATGGTGCTTTTTGCCCCAACCAATCAGATGTTAGCTTTCAAATGTTTAAATAAGATCTGATTGGTTGGGGATTTATTGAATAACCTGATTGTGTGGCCCAGTAATTACACGTCACATGTTCCAATACATAATTGATAAGTACAATTCAGATTTTTCTAGGGGGAGGTAAAGGATTAAACACTCATTTCAGCCTCTGGAATACTCCATCATTATATTCAACTCCACAGCCAGTTTATCTGTGCTGCCCCCAGCCATACAGACCAACTGACCTGCAGGTAGAGCAGGATGTGCCCCGACAGACCAAATGGACCTGCAGGTGAGGGCAAGGTGTGCCCAGACAGACCAAATGGACCGCAGTGAGGGCAAGATATCACCCGACAGACCAAATGGACCTGCAGGTGTTGGGCAGGATGTGTCCCGACAGACCAATGTACTTCAGGTGAGAGCAGGATGTGCCCCGACAGACCAAATGTACCTGCAGGTGAGGGCAGGATGTGCCCACAGACCAAATGACCGCAGTTGAGGGCAGGATGTACCTCGACAGACCAATTGTACCTTCAGGTGAGGGCAGGATGTGCCCCGACAGACCAAATGGACCTTCAGGTGAGAGCAGGATGTGCCCCGACAGACCAAATGTACCTTCAGGTAAGAGCAGATGTGCCCCGACAGACCAATGACCGCAGGTGGGGAAGGTGTGCCCGACAGATCAAATGGACCTGCAGGTGAGGGCAGGATGTGCCCCGACAGACCAAATGGACCTGCAGGTGAGGGCAAGGTGTGCCCCGACAGATCAAAGGACCTGCAGGTGGTGGCAGGATGTGCCCCGACAGACCAAATGTACCTTCAGGTGAGGGCAGATGTGCCCCGACAGACCAAATGTACCTCAGGTGAGGGCAGGATGTGCCCCGACAGACCAAATGTACCTTCAGGTGAGAGCAGGATGTGCCCCGACAGACCAAATGACCTACAGGTGTGGGCAGGATTTGCCCCGCCAGACCAAATGTACCTTCAGGTGTGGGCAGGATGTGCCCCGACAGACCAAATGTACCTGCAGTGAGGGCAAGGTGTGCCCCGCACTGACCAAATTGACCTGCAGTTGAGGGCAAGATGTGCCCCGACAGAACAAATGGACCTGCAGGTGAGGGCAGGATGTTCCCCGACAGACCAAATGTACCTGCAGGTGAGGGCAAGGTGTGCCCCACGAACCAAATTGACCTGCAGGTGAGGGCAGGATGTTCCCCACAGACCAAATGTACCTGCAGTGAGGGCAAGGTGTGCCCCGACAGACCAAATGTACCTGCAGGTGAGGGCAAGGTGTGCCCCGACAGACCAAATGGACCTGCAGGTGTGGGCAGGATGTGCCCCAACAGAACAAATGGACCTGCAGGTGAGGGCAAGGTGTGCCCCGACAGACCAAATGTACCTGCAGGTGAGGGCAGGATGTTCCCGTGACAGACCAAACGAAAATGGAATTTAGGGGAAGATATATAAAGATCAATAAATGACAACACTACACACTTTACATTGTTGAATACCAATAACACACAGCAGAGCAGTGACCATGTAGTATAATCCATTGGGGGACAGATAATGTATTTCTTACTGACCGTGCGGTATTTTACCTTGTGGATCAGTGTATGATTGTGTCGATAAGGTATAAACCCCCCATAGCGGTAATGATTAACACTCCATGTTTATAGATATGCCCCTTTATTATCTCTAGTGTTCCTTGTTATAGTTCAGCACATCTACTACCAGTTAATCCGTCTCCTTCATGTCACATGTAGAGCAGATTGCAGCGCTTCTAATTAGAAATCGGTTACAGTAACACGTGTGAAGAGCGCGTTCGAAATGCAGCGCCCACAATGTATACGCTGCAGTGTGCTAGTGTGGCCTAGCCCTAAATCAAAATGGCTTCCCCTAGGACGATAATAAAACCATGTCCGCACTGTATAAATGCAATCCCTCTCGTTCACTCTCTGTACGTTGTTATGAAAGTGCGTTGTGTATATAAGCTTTTGTGTCCCACGAACGATGCTTATGTTAAACCACAGGGCCGCACCTACAAGGTACATTATTCCCGGCCTGCTAAATCCCAGGACATGTGCCCTTCATACCAGGGCAGTCGTCTCACCCACAATCAGCGCTGTGTACTCAACCAATTCCCAGTGATTAAACTGTTGTTTTACTCTTTATTTACACTTGTCAACCTGTGGAAAAAGGGCTGAGGCGGGAACGACTTATCGGCCTGGCAGTTGTGGGAGAGGAATCTGGTTAATTTTAAACCTGCCTGAAACGCAGGGAGCAAATTTGTCTTTAGGGAGGTGCAAAGAAGTCCAGGTCTTGTGATTCCAGTTGTACTATGGGTATTCACAGCACTCAAGGTTACAAGAGTGTACACTGGTCAACAACATGGCTTTCAATTATATATAGAGAGCTATATTATAAATCCTGTATATTAAATGTTATATCATGAGTTATATCAGTGCTTATCTATTGTTATTATTTATAATCTGTGCTTATCTATGTCATCAGTTATAATTAGTGCTTATCAAGGTCATCAGTTATAATCAGTGCTTATCTATGTCATGAGTTATAATCAGTCCTTATCTATGTCATCAGTTATAATCAGTGCTTATCAAGGTCATCAGTTATAATCAGTGCTTATCTATGTCATGAGTTATAATCAGTCCTTATCTATATCATCAGTTATAATCAGTACTTATCTATGTCATCAGTTATAAATATCAATGCACATGTATAATCATCATTATAATCAGTGCTTATCTATGTCATAAGTTATAATCAGTGACTTCTCAAGAGAGTTAGAGAGAGTTACAGAGTTAGAGGGTTAGAGAGAGTTAGGAGTTAGAGAGAGATGTTCCTGAAAATCTCTGGCCCTGGCTGTCCAGTAGAGTTGCACAGATTTCCCACCTGGTTCAGATTGAGACCCTCTCACCTTAGTCCTACTGTTCTGTGTAATGTCACCCATAGCTGTATAGGAGAATAAATCTGATTGGACGGAGCTTTCATGGGCCTCTCTAGTGTCTCCAGCAGGAAGGAAAAGCCTGTGCTCGCCATACTAGGCTATGGCTGGTCTCCTTGAATAAAAGGCAAAAGCTCTGTTTATATAAAGGTTGTTTAAATAGGGCTGGGCCCAATGTCTCCACCAGTCATAGAGCAGTCCAGGCAGACATGTCCAGACTAAAGCCTCTCTATAAAGGTGATCAAAGTGATTATGGGGGCACCTCTTGTAAGACCCAAAAATGCGCTTGTCGTTGGTTACGTTGTTTAACAGAACACTGCAATTATATCAAATATAGCCATGTACAATTCTTACAGTAAGAAATGTAAATGTTGTTGCTGACTACAACTCCCATCATCCTCAGCCACCAGTTACAATCTTGACACCAATACTCAGAACTGCTGCTGCAGAAATGACTGAGCTGAACCCATATTTTCCATGTGCTGTACCTGATATTATCAACTGGGGGTGGTGGAGGGTTATGTGATTGTGTTGAAACACAATGGGGGCATTATTGTGCTATAAAGCTCTCAACACACTTTACGATATTTGTCCCGATTAACTGTTGTAACCATCTTCAATGGACCGCACAATTGGTTGCGCTGAAATTTCATCTGCAGCCTGTTCACCAACTTACAATATTTCAGCCTGGCCAAGCAGTCAAAAACCAAGACCGGCCTGTCGGGTCAAAATATCGTCCCATGTGTACCCAGCCTTAATCTGCAGCAACCAATCAGATGTTACCAAATGATTTCTAACTGTAACATCTGATTGGTAAAGACAAATTAACAGCACGGGACAATTTTTGCTCCTCTTATAAATAAACCTGATAAAATGTTCTAACTTCATGTGTTTCCCATTGACTAAAAAATTCTAAAGCCCTGAAATCTAAGTTCGTCTTATAATGTACAAGGCTATTGTGTTGTTTGGGGTGGTGCCTAGAGAAATAAAATATATATTACCGATGATTGTACTTTCAACCCAAAAGAAAGTGCAGCAGCAAATAGAATCCAACAAGTAACCTTGTAAATATAAAAACCAAAAAATCACGTGGAACCAGCCAATGGAAAGACAGATTCAGTCTTGTTCCTTCTCAAGGACACAGGGGAGGCTCCCAATACATAAACAAATTAAATATTTAATACTATCTTGTTTGGGGGACAGTTACCCTTTAAATGTACTTCTAATAATGTTTATATTATGAGACTATAATAATGTTTATATTATGAGACTCTAATAATGTTTATATTATGAGACTGGAAACACAGTAACAATGGGAACCCAATGTACTTTTCCTGTTTACCTCCTTATATGAATAAGGATAAGATGGAACTATTGCTATAACCCTAATTATTACTAAGAGGGAAAATATCTTAAAGGAGAAGTAAACTCAATTTTTACAAATGGGGCTGTGAATGAATTTTAGTTTTAAAATTATAGGAGCTGTTTTTTTAATCAGCCCTTCTGGTCTCCTTATGAAATCAGATGTCAGACCCCAGGAGTAGCCAGTGTTCCTAGAAATGTCCCTATTCTATTGCCCACCAATAGTTGTTAGATTGGGTCCTAGATGCCTCTGACTGGCTACCGATGTCAAAAATGATTTGTCCACCCTCGTCTGGTACAATTGCACTGCTCCTGTTCTCCTCTGACTTGGTCCTTGTCTTACACACGTGCAATACCTTATTGTATGGCCAATGTATGGCCAGTGTATGGCCAATGTATGGCTATTGTATGGCCAGTGTATGGTTATTGTATGCCCAATGTATGGCCAGTGTATGGCCAATGTATGGCTATTGTATGGCCAGTGTATGGTTATTGTATGGCCAATGTATGGCCAGTGTATGGCCAATGTATGGCTATTGTATGGCCAGTGTATGGTTATTATATGGCTATTGTATGACCAGTGTATGGCCATTGTATGACCAGTGTAAGGCCATTGTATGGCTAATGTTTGACCATTGTATGGACCGCAGTTCCTGGTTAAAGCAGGGTACACACTGACGATAAAAGACCACCGATCTACCGATGTCAGCCACGTAATAGTTTAGCTATGAACTACAGTAGAATTTCTATTGCCCCCCACATTTTAGCATGGTGAGCCGATAACAGCCTCTAAAGTATAAGGAGAGCATTGAGTGTGTGTAGGCAGTTTTATAGCTGATCTTCCAATGGGATCTGTCTGCCATCTGCTATAAACCTTTGATGTGTGTAACAAGCCTAGGAAGAACATTGCCTTGAATCTCGGTCCACCATATGGGGGACATACTGACAATGAGATTAACCCCTCTTATGCTGGCCATACACTCTTAAGACATTGGATAGATTGGACATTTGTTGAAATGATCTAATGCCTTCAAAGTGCATTTTTATCTTGGCGGTTTGTTAATGTGTGTACAGTATGTAGAAATACTTAAGCTGGGTACACACGATGAGATATTTCGGTCCGATCGACCGAATGCGGCCATGTCCGATCGATCGTTCGTCCGAAACGGACAAAAGGACGATCGGACATGGTGGAAAACCTCGTCCTATCGTGCGGTCCTCTATGGACCGCATGATCGGTCGCGGTAACTGTCGGACGCGGCTGCTTTTGCTGACAGTCCTTCCTCCTGGCCGACCGGTCAAAAGTATCGAACGGACGGTCAGGAGGAAAAATTGCTAGGTGTGTACCTAGCTTTAGTGAGGATAGGGCTAGAGACCAGGAAATAGCTAACAATATAATTATCTAATATGTAAGTGTATCCGTCCCCCTGAAGGCACATGGTACAGACACTGTAAGTACTACAATGGGATAAGGACAGGTTGTATCTTTTGGTAATGTGTTTGGAACACTGAGAACATTTCTCACATTCTAATAAACAATGACCTAGAAAGGGACACGGGTTCTTTTCCCCACATGTTAAAGGACAACCAAAGGTAGAAATAATGTTAATTTGTACAATATCAGATACTAGTCCTTACATGTTCAGTCTCTGTGTAACAAACAGCCAATGATTTCAGCAGCAACTCTACCTGCTGCAACCCTAACTAGTGGTCCATGGGGGAGGAGCAAGTTCAAAGTCTTTTCAGATTCAGCAAACCACCTCTTTCAAACATAGTATTGAATAAACAGCCTCACAATTAGTGCACAGAGTTTAATTTATACTTTAAATGTCATTTTGTTATATAAATTGTTTTTCCTCCATCAATAAAGGACCTTCCATAATGGGGTTACCTTGACGTGGTTGGAAGGCTTTTCACTTTTATGCATAAAATTGTAACTAAACCCCCCCCCATGTATTTACTGTTTGCACTAGCACAGATATTATGACAGTATATGGGGCCCAGGAATGTGCATTGATCATCTTTTCTTGTTTGTTCTTAGTATTGACTAAACGCAGCCTTGTAATTAGTGCACTGAGTTTAATTTATACTTTAATGTCATTTTGTTATATAAATTGTTTTTCCTCCATCAATATCTATCATGGGATTTTTTCAGGAGGCTACTTCCTTTTATCATTTCCTGCTCCTTTAAACAATAGCGAGCCAATCAGACCGCAACTAGACTGCCTGCACTGAATAATTATTATTATTGTTTTTTTAATAAGTCACAAATGAAAGTTGATTGGCTGACCTAGCAATGACATCGCCACCCCTCCCACGAGATACCATTTAATCCCCACATTCAACCCTCAAGCCAAGTAAGCAGATGTGACACACACTATACAAAGTATCTCTCCTGGGCCAGAGCCATTTGATGACTGTATCAAACGAATGTGGCTTTTGGCAAAATATCTGAACAGTTAAAACACGCTGCAACATGCTGAACATTTCTAAGGTTATCAGAGTCTATAAATACAATCTATTCCCTATGAGATTAGATTAATAGATTAAGTAGACAGACAGTGTGCAGGTTTTCTTTCACGTATCCCTTTAAAGAAGGGCGAAACCACTGTGTAGAATTGGGAGGGGGTCATTAATGCAACACTGTAACCTGGAAGGTAGGTAACGTAACACCGACTGTTGCATTAAAGTAAAAGGGTTTAGGAGTTTGAGCTGAAATAATGCAAATATCTTCAAGGAGAACAAAAGTACATTTTCAAGCCAGAATGGATTTTATAATCTAACAGTATCTGTCACATCAGAAATCAGCAGAATCGCCGAGAAATGATTTCTTTTCCATCCCTCTCAACCGTCCTGGTTTGGCTGAGACAGGCCCAATCAAATGGGTCTGTACCAAAACACATGACTGGGTATTCTGGGGCATAGTTGGGGGTGGGACATTCTCAGCTAAGCCCAAATAGGCCCCTCCCTGAATGCTCCATCCCCCAGTATTGGCAGGTAGGATTTAATTTTGCAGGAGGCTCAATGAGAACATTGCTGCACATGCATAGGTGAAAGTTCTCTAGACCTTCTTTCTCTCCCAAGGTTACTGACTACTATGTAATCTGCCTATAACCCCACTCTGTCTAAGGCTGGGTACACACCAGCCAATATTTCCGGCCGATCGACCGATTCATGGCACTTTCGGTCCATCGGCTGAAAATATTGGCTGGTGTGGGGCGGGCGGCCGGACCGGACAAACGGACGTGTTGGAAAATCTCAATCGATCGTGCGGTTCTCCGCGTGAGCCCGCCCGTTTGATCACCCACAAATTCGACCGCGGATGAATTTGCCAAGACTGACGGACATTTGTCCCAGCCGAGCGCTCGCTCGTAGCAAGTCCATCCATGTGTACCCAGCCTAACATGGTTGAGTTACCGCTATCTACTACTGAGCGATTATAGAATCTTTTCATTACAGGGGGACTAAAGTCAAATAATAAAATAAGTTCATGTGATTCCCCCATTAAATACATTTAATTTATGAAAGCTAACAAACGCTATAAAACCATTCTAATTATTGGTTTTTCCTTTTTTTACTGTTTCCCATGCTCCTTTGCTAGTTGTGACGTATGACTCATTCAAGTATGGGGATTGTGACTAATAAGGATTTGGCTCCCAGGGAGGTTTTTCCAGAAGCAGAGGAGCTTGGGAACAAGGGGAGGAGCAGCACCACAAATAACATAGATTTTTTAACATTTTGAACGTTAAAAAATAGCAAATCCCATCCTTATTAGATCAACATAATTTATAATTAGATTTTAAGACACCCTCAAAATCTGAAAAAAGTGAGAAAATGAGATACCGTATGCAGAAGAAAGAAAATATGAGAAAAGATGGCAGAAACATAGGGAAAGATTTGTTAGCTATATCTAAGAATGAATGAATTGTCTATATCTGTGAATGAATTCTCGGCTTTATCTGTGAATAAATTGTCTATATCTGTGAATGAATTGTCTATAACTGTGAATTAATTGTCTAAATCTGTGAATTGCTGTCTATATCTGTGAATGAATTGTTGTCTATATCTGTGAATGAATTGCTGTCTATATCTGTGAATGAATTGTTTTATTTCTCTCTATCCTAATTCCACTGACCAATGGCCTGGGACTTTTATTTCTCTCTATCCTAATTCCACTGACCAATGGCCTGGGGAACTTTTATTTCTCTCTATCCTAATTCCACTGACCAATGGCCTGGGACTTTTATTTCTCTCTATCCTAATTCCACTGACCAATGGCCTGGAACTTTTATTTCTCTCTATCCTAATTCCACTGACCAATGGCCTATCCAATGCTATAAAAAAAAGGAATATTTGATGTTTTCAATATTAACAGAGCTGGTTAAATAGTAAAATTGTCACCCCTCCCACTCTATTAGAGGGATGTGGAGCCCCGGGCCCTATAATCCTTGACCATTCATTTGGGATGTTTAGACAATTAACCTTGTTTGCCTCTTGGGTAAAACCAACCAAGCTAGATTAGTTTATTGAACCAAACCAAATCTTATAGTAACTGGAGGGAGACGTCTTCTCCACGTGTTAATGTGCCTGACGATCCCTCTACAATCTACCAGGTAAGGGACAACCAAATGAGATGTGGAGGAATGCAGAGGAGGGGTCACGGCTGTGCATGGCCTAGACTGGGGGGGGAAGGCAGGTATCTGTTTATAAATACATAGAGGCCTCCTGTCAGGACACACAAGGTCCTATTCACCGGGAGACCTTGGCTCTGTCAGCAGCTCATATTGTAAATCATTGTAAAGTGATGAGGGACAATCCAGACTTTGGAACAGCTCCCTATGGATTCACTCTTGTTAAAGGGAGTTGGAGCACAACGTGCGAGGCTTTGACACAGAAGAGGTTTTTCTCCTTGGATTTTAATTGTTATGTTCTAATCTCCCCACTAAAGTTAAAAGGGCAATTTCAGTCCCAGAAAATAAAAGCAACACGAGAAGTTTTTTGTGATTATTCAGCCTCTCTGTCCTGACCTTTTAAATCTGACCAATGGCCTGGAACTTTTTATTTCTCTCTATCCTAATTCCACTGACTCATGACCTGCTGAGACTTTTATTTCTCTCTATCCTAATTCCACTGACCAATGGCCTGAGACTTTTATTTCTCTCTATCCTAATTCCACTGACCAATGTCCTGGAACTTTTATTTCTCTCTATCCTAATTCCACTGACCAATGGCCTGGGACTTTTATTTCTCTCTATCCTAATTCCACTGACCATGGCCTGGGACTTTTATTTCTCTCTATCCTAATTCCACTGACCAATGGCCTGGAACTTTTATTTTTCTCTATCCTAATTCCACTGACCAATGGCCTGAGACTTTTATTTCTCTCTATCCTAATTCCACTGACCAATGGCCTGAGACTTTTATTTCTCTCTATCCTAATTCCACTGACCAATGGCCTGGAACTTTTATTTCTCTCTATCCTAATTCCACTGACCAATGGCCTGGACTTTATTTCTCTCTATCCTAATTCCACTGACCAATGGCCTGAACTTTTATTTCTCCTATCCTATTCCACTGACCAATGTCCTGGAACTTTTATTTCTCTCTATCCTAATTCCACTGACCAATGGCCTGGAACTTTTATTTCTCTCTATCCTAATTCCACTGACCAATGGCCTGGGACTTTTATTTCTCTCTATCCTAATTCCACTGACCAATGGCCTGGGACTTTTATTTCTCTCTATCCTAATTCCACTCCAATGGCCTGGACTTTTATTTCTCTCTATCCTAATTCCACTGACCAATGGCCTGGACTTTTATTTCTCTCATCCTATTCCACTGACCAATGGCCTGGAACTTTTATTTCCTCTCTATCCTAATTCCAACTGACCAATGGCCTGGACTTTTATTTCTCCATCCTATCCTAATTCCACTGACCAATGGCCTGGAACTTTTATTTCTCTCTCTCACCTAATTCCACTGACCATGCCTGGAACTTTTATTTCTCTCTATCCTAATTCCACTGACCAATGGCCTGGGACTTTTTTCTCTCTATCCTATCCATTCCACTGACCAATGGCCTGGAACTTTTATTTCTCTCTATCCTAATTCCACTGACCAATGGCCTGAGACTTTTATTTCTCCTCTATCCTAATTCCACTGACCAATGGCCTGGGACTTTTATTTCTCTCTATCCTAATTCCACTGACCAATGGCCTGGACTTTTATTCTCTCTATCCTAATTCCATTGACCAATGGCCTGGGACTTTTATTTCTCTCTATCCTAATTCCACTGACCAATGGCCTGGGACTTTATTTCTCTCTTCTATCCTATTCCACTGACCAATGGCCTGGGACTTTTATTTCTCTCTATCCTAATATCCACTGACCAATGGCCTGGAACTTTTATTTCTCTACTTATCCTATTAATTCCACTGACCAATGGCCTGACTTTTATTTCTCTCTATCCTAATTCCACTGACCAATGGCCTGGGACTTTTATTTCTCTCTATCCTCATCCAATTCCACTGACCATGGCCTGGACTTTATTTCTCTCTATCATCCAATTCCACTGACCAATGGCCTGGAACTTTTATTTCTCTCTATCCTAATTCCACTGACCAATGCCTGGCGGAACTTTTATTTCTCTCTATCCTAATTCCACTGACCAATGGCCTGGGACTTTTATTTCTCTCTATCCTAATTCCACTGACCAATGGTCTGGAACTTTTATTTCTCTCTATCCTAATTCCACTGACCAATGGCCTGGGACTTTTATTTCTCTCTACCTAATTCCACTGACCAATGGCCTGGACTTTTATTTCTCTTCTAATCCTAATTTCCACTGACCAATGGCCTGGGACTTTTATTCTCTCTATCCTAATTCCACTGACCAATGGCTCTGGACTTTTATTTTCTCTATCCTAATCCTCCACTGACCAATGGCCTGGAATTTAATTTCTCTCTATCCTAATTCCACTGACCAATGGCCTGGAACTTTTATTTCTCTCTATCCTAATTCCACTGACCAATGGCCTGGGACTTTTATTCTCCTCTATCCTAATTCCACTGACCAATGCCTGGAACTTTTATTTCTCTCTATCCAATTCCACTGACCAATGCCTGGACTTTTATTTCTCTCTATCCTAATTCCACTGACCATGGCCTGGGACTTTTATTTCTCTCTACCTCAATTCCACTGACCAATGGCCTGGACTTTTATTTCTCTCTATCCTAATTCCACTGACCAATGGCCTGGAACTTTTATTTCTCTCTATCCTAATTCCACTGACCAATGGCCTGGACTTTTATTTCTCTCTATCCTATTCCACTGACCAATGGCCTGGGACTTTTATTTCTCTCTATCCAATTCCACTGACCAATGGCCTGGACTTTTATTTCTCTCTATCCTAATTCCTCACTGACCAATGGCCTGGAACTTTCTCTCTAATTCTCTCTATCCTTACTCCATACAATAACAGACCGTGGTATTTAGAAAAGAGCCATATTGTTAAATAAAACCATTTTTATGGTAACTTATGACTGTCGGTATTTAGGGACTTGTAAATAAATGTTGTATAATAACCGACCATGGCGATATTTTCTAGCGTGTGGGTCACGGGCCTAGGTGGTCAAAAATAATACTTCTGGTAGTAAATAACTGATATTTTACGGTTGTAGTTGAACTTTAAGAATGCGAAGTAAAAAAAATACGATAATGGCGGTAAAAGGTCCTTAAAAATGGGTGATTCAATAAAGTTCTTATCATTAAAAATGGTGCTAATTTGGCCCCAACCAATCAGATCTATTTACATTTGAAACTACATCTGATTGGTTGGGGCAAAATTAGCACCATTTTTAACGATAAGAACTTTTATTGAATAACCCACTGTGTCCCTAATATTGTGTACACATGGGCAGAAATGCTCCTTGTGTTTTGTAAACACACATTCAAGGAGATGCAATAAAGTTCTTATCGTTAAATGGGTGCTAATTTTGCCCCAACCAATCAGATGTTAGCTTTCAAATGTTAAATAAGATCTGATTGTTGGGGATTTATTGAATAACCCTGATTGTGTGGCCCATAATACACGTCACATGTTCCAATACATAAATTGATAAGTACAATTCATTTTTCTAGGGGAGGTAAAGGATTAAACACTCATTCAGCCTCTGGAATACTCCAATCATTATATTCAACTCCACAGCCAGTTTATCTGTGCTGCCCCCAGCCATACAGACCAACTGGACCTGCAGGTGAGACAGGATGTGCCCCGACAGACCAAATGGACCTGCAGGTGAGGGCAAGGTGTGCCCAGACAGACCAAATGGACCTGCAGTGAGGGCAAGATATCACCCGACGACCAAATGGACCTGCGGTGTGGGCAGGATGTGTCCCGACAGACCAAATGTACCTTCAGGTGAGAGCAGGATGTGCCCCGACAGACCAAATGTACCTGCAGGTGAGGAGGATGTGCCCCGACAGACCAAATGGACCTGCAGGTGAGGGCAGGATGTACCTCGACAGACCAAATGTACCTTCAGGTGAGGGCAGGATGTGCCCCGACAGACCAAATGGACCTTCAGGTGAGAGCAGGATGTGCCCCGACAGACCAAATGTACCTTCAGGTAAGAGCAGATTGCCCCGACAGACCAAATGGACCTGCAGGTGAGGGCAAGGTGTGCCCGACAGATCAAATGGACCTGCAGGTGAGGGCAGGATGTGCCCCACAGACCAAATGACCTGCGGTGAGGGCAAGGTGTGCCCCGACAGATCAAATGGACCTGCAGGTGGCAGGATGTGCCCCGACAGACCAAATGTACCTTCAGGTGAGGGCAGATTTGCCCCGACGACCAAATGTACCTTCAGGTGAGGGCAGGATGTGCCCCGACAGACCAAATGTACCTTCAGGTGAGAGCAGGATGTGCCCCGACAGACCAAATGGACCTACAGGTGTGGGCAGGATTTGCCCCGACAGACCAAATGTACCTTCAGGTGTGGGCAGGATGTGCCCCGACAGACCAAATGTACTGCAGGTGAGGGCAAGGTGTGCCCCGACTGACCAAATTGACCTGCAGGTGAGGGCAAGATGTGCCCCGACAGAACAAATGGACCTGCAGGTGAGGGCAGGATGTTCCCCGACAAGACAAATGTACCTGCAGGTGAGGGCAAGGTGTGCCCCGACAGACCAAATTGACCTGCAGAGAGGGCCAGGATGTTCCCCGACAGACCAAATGTACCTGCAGGTGAGGGCAAGGTGTGCCCCACAGACCAAATGTACCTGCAGGTGAGGGCAAGGTGTGCCCCGACGACCAAAGGCCTGCAGGTGTGGGCAGGATGTGCCCCAACGAACAAATGGACCTGCAGGTGAGGGCAAGGTGTGCCCCGACAGACCAATGTACCTGCAGGTGAGGGCAGGATGTTCCCCGACAGACCAAACGAAAGGAATTTAGGGGAAGATATATAAGATCAATAAATGACAACACTACAACTTTAAATTGTTGAATACCAATACACACACAGCAAGCAGTGACCATGTAGTATAATCCACTGGGGGACAGATAATGTATTTCTTACTGACCGTGGCGGTATTTTACCTTGTGGATCAGTGTATGATTGTGTCGATAAGGTATAAACCCCCCTAAGCGGTAATGATTAACACTCCATGTTATAGATAGGCCCCTTTATTATCTCTAGTGTTCCTTGTTATAGTTCAGCACATCTACTACCATTAATCCGTCTCCTTCATGTCACATGTAGAGCAGATTGCAGCCTTCTAATTAGAAAATCGGTTACAGTAACACGTGTGAAGAGCGCGTTCGAAATGCGCGCCCACAATGTAATACGCTGCAGTGTGCTAGTGTGGCCTAGCCCTAAATCAAAATGGCTTCCCCTAGGACGATAATAAAACCATGTCCGCACTGTATAAATGCAATCCCTCTCGTTCACTCTCTGTACGTTGTTATGAAAGTGCGTTGTGTATATAGCTTTTGTGTTCCACGAACGATGCTTATTGTTAAACCACAGGGCCGCACCTACAAGGTACAATTATTCCGGCCTGCTCAAATTCCAGGACATGTGCCCTTCATACCAGGGCAGTCGTCTCACCCACAATCAGCGCTGTGTACTCACCAATTCCCAGTGATTAAACTGTTTGTTTTTACTCTTTATTTACACTTGTCAACCTGTGGAAAAAGGGCTGAGGCGGGAACGACTTATCGGCCTGGCAGATGTGGGAGAGGAATCTGGTTAATGTTAAACCTGCCTGAAACGCAGGGAGCAAATTTGTCTTAGGAGGTGCAAGAAAGTCCAGGTCTTGTGATTCCAGGTGTACTATGGGTATTCACAGCACTCAAAGGTTACAAGAGTGTACACTGGTTACAACATGGCTTTCATATTATATATGAGAGCTATATTATAAATCCTGTATATTAAATGTTATATCATGAGTTTATCAGTGCTTATCTATGTTATTATTATATCTGTGCTTATCTATGTCATCAGTTATAATTAGTGCTTATCAAGGTCATCAGTTATAACAGTGCTTATCTATGTCATGATTATAATCAGTCCTTATCTATGTCATCAGTTATAATCAGTGCTTATCAAGGTCATCATTTATAATCAGTGCTTATCTATGTCATGAGTTATAATCAGTCCTTTCTATATCATCAGTTATAATCAGTACTTATCTATGTCATCAGTTTATAATCAATGCACATGTATATCATCAGTTTAATCAGTGCTTATCTATGTCATAAGTTATAATCAGTGCTTATCTATTTCGTCAGTTATAATCATGCTTATCGAGGTCATCACTATAAATAATCAGTGTTTATATGTGTTATCAGTTATAATCGGTGCTTATCTATGTCATCAGTTATAATTCGTGCTATCTATGTCATCGTTATAATTGGTGCTTATCTGTCATCATTTATAATCAGTGCTTATCTTGTCATCATTTATAATCAGTGCTTATCTATGTCATCATTTATAATCAATGCTTATCTATGTCATCAGTTATAATCAGTGCTTATCTATGTCATCATTTATAATCAATGCTTATCTATGTCATCAGTTATAATCAGTGCTTATCTATGTCACTTTAAATGAAAATATTATATTATGAAATAACTTACAACTATACATATCTGTATAGATCAACTGGACTTGAAGTTTAGTTCTTGAAGACGTTTCGCTAGTCATCAGACTGGCTTTCTCAATTCAGAATGAGCCAGTCGGATGACTAGTGAAACGTCTTCAAAACTAAACTTCAAGTCCAGTTGATCTAATTGAATACACAGATATACCATGACCTGGATGGATGAATATTACAGATATACCATGACCTGGATGAATGACTATTACAATATACCATGACCTGGATGGATGAATATTACAGATAACCATGACCTGGATAATGACTATCAGATATACAATGCCTGGATAATGAATATCAGACAAGTGACCTGTGATGATACGATACCATGACCTGATGAATGATACGATATCCATGACTGATGAATGAATTACAGATATACCATGACCTGGTTATGAATATTACAGATATACCATGCCTGGATGATGACTATTACAATATACCAGTGGAGGATGAATTTACAGATATACAGACTGGATGAATGACTATTACAGATATACATGACGTGGAAATGAGAACTTCACAAGCGTAGAACTATACCTTATATATTAGGGTTTTCAGAATCACTTAAAGATTACTTACTACAACCTAATGTTGGGTTCTAATCATTATAAAAGTTGAACGTTTCTTACCCTGTGATTAATAAGGGTGAAAGGTTTAGTGAACTGGGTTTGTAATTCACACATGAGGGAGAGAAGGAAATAGAACCAGGAATGTCAGTCCCGTAGAGACACACCGCACCCAGGTAAAGACAATTAGTGTACAAGTTTGGCATGCGGAGGAGCGGCCATTATTCACTCAATAAAAACATAGAGTAATACACGGGCCCCATCGCAAGTACAGACACGCAGCCAAAGACAGCTCACGTAGCAGAAAAAAGACAAGGGAACAGAAACACTTGGCAAGTTCTTATTAAAAGATAAACAGCTACGCTCTGATTACAGCTATCAGGCTTCGGTACGGAGAGGATAATTCCCAGGACTAGCAATGGCCTTGAGTATTTCACACCTTGTTTACACCCATAAATTGGTGGGAATGACGGGGTTAATTAAGTCTTTCTTTAATGTCTCCCATGAAGCTTCATTCAAAAACGATTCCATTGTAACTATCCATATTGCCTCCATATTAGTGTAAAGTACCACGGTAATTACACTGTTATCTATGTTAGATTTTTAAGCATTTAATGAAACACACAAACCATTAACACTGGGTATAAAAGGTAAAAACTTTGCCTGAGTGATAATCTGTAGCACACCATGAGAATTTATCTTTCTGGTCTACTGCAGTTATGGAACATTTGACTGGTTGATGCAGATTAATACCACCTATTCATACATAAACCTCATTGTGTACCAACCAAAACTATGTAACTAGGTCTCCATAACTTTTCTCCTATCCATTCATTGTAAGACTTAGTATTTACATTATCAGATGATTCAGTTTCTAGACCCCAGAAGATCTAGAATTACTACTAATACTACTGCCACATGCATTGGTGTAGATGAAATCTGTATACTATCACAATGTATTCACATAAATCATTAAAATCCAATGGTCTGGGTGGTTAGATTCCCCAGGTGATGCTCTACCCCTTGGCCTTGGGGAGTTGATTGTATTAACTATAATGAAGCCAAAACAGGTTGAAAATACAGTTGACTAAATCTGACACCTGGATGAACTACAGTTAAATATTATTACCCCCAACACGGAAAAAGTGCATGTGACCAATTAAGGTGACAGTAAAATCGGGAGAAAGTGTTCAGGAATGTGAAGGACCAGGTGTGAAAGGTTTTACTGGTTTGACTTCCCTGGTCTGGTAACAGAAATAGACACACAGCCTCCTGGGTCAGCACTTAACATTTATACACAATTCCTGCTAAACTACAACCTGTTACAATATGCCACACCCCAACATTTCAAATTCTGCCTCTTTTTACATTTGTTCCTGTCATGGTCCAAGAGATTTGGAGGTGGAGGTTACAGGTTAGACAACGCCATGTTAAATAGTCCTAGTCATCCTTACCACACTCAATCACCTTTCCCCAATACCCTATAATCATAACCTGACTTTAACAGAAATAAAAGGTTCCTATTACACACCCTGAAAGACCACAGCAATTAGACCCCGCCTATACCTGGAGACTGATAACAGGGTTACACCTGGCACATTTATCATTCTTAGACTAGCTACAGGTTTATTAACATGAGATGGAAAACAAGGTTTTCCCTTAGTAAGTCATTCCGTTCTGACCTTGGAACACACGACCGGTTCAAAATATTACTGCTGACGAAATTTTGCCACACCCGATCGTGGGTCCCCTGAAGACCACGAGGTCAGCCAAAATTTACCGGCCAGCCTGATTAAACATTGGACTGTCGATTGGCCAGCTTGATCGGGGAACAATAATTTTTATCATGTACTCGGCAATCATTGGCACGTAATGAAATATAAACTGCCGCTCTCCTCTGTATAAGAGACACAGTCGGATGTAACTCTCATTAAAACCCTATGCCATTTCCCATTAACCGTCATCATCCGCTCCGCTCGTTCTGTTTTCCACTGTAAATTTTTTTTTGCTTTGCTTGCAGACCCTTTCGCAACATTCCTGGAATTTTTATTTTCTTTACCCTTCTAAGTAGGGGGGGGCGCAGAAGGCAAAAGGAAACAAAACGCGGCACGGAAAACGGTTCTTTCTGCAGGCCCCAAAGTCGAGATTTTTTTAAAATTAACTCCTTAGTCCCTGTTACACGGGTGTTTATTTTTTTTAATATGGGTTTTTTTCTGCAAACCCAAGTCATGGGCAACTATGGTCAGTTTCATGCAGGTTACTAGCTGTACTTCCTTTCTAACTAATGGATTTGCAGGATTAATGGGCATTGGTGTTAATATACCCAATTGCAATCACATGCAACTGTTTAAATAACCAGCAAAAAGAGCTTAGGAGAACAGCAAGGAGACTGCATTGTGATTGGTTGATAAGAAAACACATGTTTACCTTGTATCCACCAATCCGATGTCCTGTTTGAATTCCTTTCCGTTCTTCACCCTCTCAGGCGAGAGTGGGATTCCCTCCCGCTGGGCACCGTAATTTCACTGTGTTGCTGCGGGGACCACATACAGCTGTTTTTCCATCTTGTCTGTGTTGGTCCAGAATGGGGCCCCGGTAGAAAAAGAACAAATGAAAATATACTATTTAAATGGCAATAACATAACACTCCAATAAGTCCTAGACCGATAACGTCGTAGGTAGCTGGGATCTTCAAGCTTTGGGCCTTCAGTGTTTTAAAAACTACAACTCCCATCATTCTCTTGCATCAAGGGAATAGATATACAGATATAAATGCCTTATTTACATTCGAGAAACTTACTGATATTGTTTACTGTCGTTTGATGCGTCTTCTGAACTATCGTTATCGTCTTCATCGTCTCCTGAAGAACTTGCTTCTAAAAAGAAAATGAAGAGGTAATGGTCATCTTAAAATTACCCATAGTTCCAAGCTTCATCAGCTGTCCGTCCAGCACTCGTAGCTTTAAAAAATATGTTGGGGGCTGAGGATCCTGGGAGTTGTATGTTTTCTATGAGTTGTGAAACGTATAAACATTTGCGTTCTTTTTTTAATCGTGTAGCTCGTTAAATTACTTGCTATAGCTACAAACTATTGAGTCAGGGATTAGGAATTCATAATACAGCTTATCTTGCAGTTCATCTCCCTAGATTACTGTGTGCAAAGCATTATTCTCCTGACCTCAAAGGAACCAACACCTTGAGGCTTCTTTTTATTTCAGCCAAGAAAAGCAGTATGACAGCTCCTACTCATATATGCACAAAAGGAACAATCTTCAAATAATAGGCTATTAGATCTATTGCTATTAGATATTTTGCCTTTTATCAGAGTTCTACCTCTTTAAAGGGAATCCATACCCAAAAATAGGTTTTTTAAATTGACCTAACTGGAACCTATAATTCTTTCCAACCACCACTGTATCGTTTTTTTTGTTGATCTGCCCCATATTTCTTTAAATATCCAATCTAAAACTTCATATATTCCAGCTGTCACAAGTTCCTTGCTCTCAAAAACGATTCTTCTGTGAGTAGTTTTACTGTAGCTGGAATGGTGACAGAAATTTGACAGTTGGAATGCTGTATGCTGTGTGCAGGCTCGACAGTTGGTTTGTGGTAAAAAAGTCAGGTCAGATGGAAGTGGGAGTGGTTAAAGAGGGAGGGGGGATACTGCTCCTAAACAAAATGTGTGCTGGATTGAAGGCATCCGCAACACACGCAAATCAGAGTAAGTGCTACTTACATGTATTCATTTATGATTAAGATGAGGCAAAGTAATTTTTTCAGTAGTGTCCCTTTAAAGATGGCCATGCACCTCCAACACACTGACACACCCGTTTCTCTGCCTTGGGGAGATCCAATGCTATAAAAAAAAGGAATATTTGATGTTTTCAATATTAACAGAGCTGGTTAAATAGTAAAATTTGTCACCCCTCCCACTCTATTAGAGGGATGTGGAGCCCCGGGCCCTATAATCCTTGACCATTCATTTGGGATGTTTAGACAATTAACCTTGTTTGCCTCTTGGGTAAAACCAACCAAGCTAGATTAGTTTATTGAACCAAACCAAATCTTATAGTAACTGGAGGGAGACGTCTTCTCCACGTGTTAATGTGCCTGACGATCCCTCTACAATCTACCAGGAAGGGACAACCAAATGAGATGTGGAGGAATGCAGAGGAGGGGTCACGGCTGTGCATGGCCTAGACTGGGGGGGGAAGGCAGGTATCTGTTTATAAATACATAGAGGCCTCCTGTCAGGACACACAAGGTCCTATTCACCGGGAGACCTTGGCTCTGTCAGCAGCTCATATTGTAAATCATTGTAAAGTGATGAGGGACAATCCAGACTTTGGAACAGCTCCCTATGGATTCACTCTTGTTAAAGGGAGTTGGAGCACAACGTGCGAGGCTTTGACACAGAAGAGGTTTTTCTCCTTGGATTTTAATTGTTATGTTCTAATCTCCCCACTAAAGTTAAAAGGGCAATTTCAGTCCCAGAAAATAAAAGCAACACGAGAAGTTTTTTGTGATTATTCAGCCTCTCTGTCCTGACCTTTTAAATCTGACCAATGGCCTGGAACTTTTTATTTCTCTCTATCCTAATTCCACTGACTCATGACCTGCTGAGACTTTTATTTCTCTCTATCCTAATTCCACTGACCCAATGGCCTGAGACTTTTATTTCTCTCTATCCTAATTCCTACCATGACCAATGGCCTGGAACTTTTATTTCTCTCTATCCTAATTCCACTGACCAATGGCCTGGACTTTATTTCTCTCTATCCTAATTCCACTGACCATGGCCTGGGACTTTTATTTCTCTCTATCCTAATTCCACTGACCAATGGCCTGGAACTTTTATTTTCCTATCCTAATTCCACTGACCAATGGCCTGAGACTTTTATTTTCTCTCTATCCTAATTCCACTGACCAATGGCCTGGACTTTTATTTCTCTCTATCCTAATTCCACTGACCAATGGCCTGGAACTTTTATTTCTCTCTATCCTAATTCCACTGACCAATGGCCTGGAACTTTATTTCTCTCTATCCTAATTCCACTGACCAATGGCCTGGAACTTTTATTTCTCCTATCCTATTCCACTGACCAATGCCTGGAACTTTTATTTCTCTCTATCCTAATTCCACTGACCAATGGCCTGGAACTTTTATTTCTCTCTATCCTAATTCCACTGACCAATGGCCTGGGACTTTTATTTCTCTCTATCCTAATTCCACTCACGACCAATGGCCTGGGACTTTTATTTCTCTCTATCCTAATTCCACTCCAATGGCCTGGACTTTTATTTCTCTCTATCCTAATTCCACTGACCAATGGCCTGGACTTTTATTTCTCTCATCCTATTCCACTGACCAATGGCCTGGAACTTTTATTTCCTCTCTATCCTAATTCCAACTGACCAATGGCCTGGACTTTTATTTCTCTCATCCTATCCTAATTCCACTGACCAATGGCCTGGAACTTTTATTTCTCTCTCTCATCCTAATTCCACTGACCAATGCCTGGAACTTTTATTTCTCTCTATCCTAATTCCACTGACCAATGGCCTGGGACTTTTTTCTCTCTATCCTATCCATTCCACTGACCAATGGCCTGGAACTTTTATTTCTCTCTATCCTAATTCCACTGACCAATGGCCTGAGACTTTTATTTCTCCTCTATCCTAATTCCACTGACCAATGGCCTGGGACTTTTATTTCTCTCTATCCTAATTCCACTGACCAATGGCCTGGACTTTTATTCTCTCTATCCTAATTCCATTGACCAATGGCCTGGGACTTTTATTTCTCTCTATCCTAATTCCACTGACCATGGCCTGGGACTTTATTTCTCTCTTCTATCCTAATTCCACTGACCAATGGCCTGGGACTTTTATTTCTCTCTATCCTAATATCCACTGACCAATGGCCTGGAACTTTTATTTCTCTCTCTATCCTATCTAATCCACTGACCAATGGCCTGAACTTTTATTTCTCTCTATCCTAATTCCACTGACCAATGGCCTGGGACTTTTATTTCTCTCTATCCTATCCAATTCCACTGACCATGGCCTGGACTTTATTTCTCTCTATCACCAATTCCACTGACCAATGGCCTGGAACTTTTATTTCTCTCTATCCTAATCCACTGACCAATGCCTGGCGGAACTTTTATTTCTCTCTATCCTAATTCCACTGACCAATGGCCTGGGACTTTTATTTCTCTCTATCCTAATTCCACTGACCAATGGTCTGGAACTTTTATTTCTCTCTATCCTAATTCCACTGACCAATGGCCTGGGCTTTTATTTCCTCTCTATCCTAATTCCACTGACCAATGGCCGAGACTTTTATTTCTCTCTATCCTATTCCACTGACCAATGGTCCTGAACTTTTATTTCTCTCTACCCTAATTCCACTGACCAATGGCCTGGACTTTTATTTCTCCTCTACCTAATTCCACTGACCAATGCCTAACTTTTATTTCTCTCTATCCTAATTCCACTGACCAATGGCCTGGGACTTTTATTTCTCTCTATCCTAATTCCACTGACCAATGGCCTGGGACTTTTATTTCTCTCTATCCTAATTCCACTGACCAATGGCCTGGAACTTTTATTTCTCTCTATCCTAATTCCACTGACCAATGGCCTGGACTTTTATTCTCCTCTATCCTAATTCCACTGACCAATGGCCTGGGACTTTTATTTCTCTCTATCCTAATTCCACTGACCAATGGCCTGGACTTTTATTTCTCTCTATCCTAATTCCACTGACCAATGGCCTGGGACTTTTATTTCTCTCTATCCTAATTCCACTGACCAATGGCCTGGGACTTTTATTTCTCTCTATCCTATTCCACTGACCATGGCCTGGACTTTTATTTCTCTCTATCCTCCCCAATTCATCTCTTTATTCTATCACCTGATCTCACATCACCATGGCCAGGGCCTGGACTTTTATTTCTCTCTATCCTAATTCCACTGACCAATGGCCTGGAACTTTTATTTCTCTCTATCCTAATTCCACTGACCAATGGCCTGGCCTTTTATTTCTCTCTATCCTAATTCCACGACAATGGCCTGGGACTTTTATTTCTCTCTATCCTAATTCCACTGACAATGGCCTGAACTTTATTTCTCTCTATCCTAATTCCACTGACCAATGGCCGGGACTTTTATTTCTCTCTATCCTAATTCCACTGACCAATGGCCTGGGACTTTATTTCTCTCTATTCCTAATTCCACTGACCAATGGCCTGGAACTTTTATTTCTCTCTATCCTAATTCCACTGACCAATGGCCTGGGACTTTTATTTCTCTCTATCCTAATTCCACTGACCAATGGCCTGGAACTTTCTCTCTAATTTCTCTCTATCCTTACTCCATACAATAAACAGACCGTGGTATTTAGAAAAGAGCCATATTGTTAAATAAAACCATTTTTATTGGTAACTTATGACTGTCGGTATTTAGGGACTTGTAAATAAATGTTGTAAATAACCGACCATGGCGATATTTTCTAGCTGTGTGGTATATCACTGGCCTAGGTGGTCAAAAATAATACTCTGGTAGTAAATAACTGATATTTTACGGTTGTAGTTGAACTTTAAAGAATGCGAAGTAAAAAAAATATGATAATGGCGGTAAAAGGTTCCTTTAAAAATGGGTGATTCAATAAAAGTTCTTATCATTAAAAATGGTGCTAATTTTGCCCCAACCAATCAGATCTTATTTAACATTTGAAAGCTTACATCTGATTGGTTGGGGCAAAATTAGCACCATTTTTAACGATAAGAACTTTTATTGAATAACCCTGACTGTCCCTAATATTGTGTACACATGGGCAGAAATGCTCCTTGTGTTTTGTAAACACACATTCAAGGAGATGCAATAAAAGTTCTTATCGTTAAAAATGGTGCTAATTTTGCCCCAACCAATCAGATGTTAGCTTTCAAATGTTAAATAAGATCTGATTGGTTGGGGATTTATTGAATAACCCTGATTGTGTGGCCCAGTAATTACACGTCACATGTTCCAATACATAAATTGATAAGTACAATTCAGATTTTTCTAGGGGGAGGTAAAGGATTAAACACTCATTCAGCCTCTGGAATACTCCATCATTATATTCAACTCCACAGCCAGTTTATCTGTGCTGCCCCCAGCCATACAGACCAACTGGACCTGCAGGTGAGAGCAGGATGTGCCCCGACAGACCAAATGGACCTGCAGGTGAGGGCAAGGTGTGCCCAGACAGACCAAATGGACCTGCAGGTGAGGGCAAGATATCACCCGACAGACCAAATGGACCTGCAGGTGTGGGCAGGATGTGTCCCGACAGACCAAATGTACCTTCAGGTGAGGGCAGGATGTGCCCCGACAGACCAAATGGACCTGCAGGTGAGGGCAGGATGTACCTCGACAGACCAAATGTACCTTCAGGTGAGGGCAGGATGTGCCCCGACAGACCAAATGGACCTCTGCAGGTGAGGGCAAATCACCCGACAGACCAATGGACCTGCAGGTGGGCAGGATGTGTCCCCGACAGACCAAATGTACCTCCAGGTGAGAGCAGGATGTGCCCCGACAGACCAAATGTACCTCAGTGAGGGCAGGATGTGCCCCGACAGACCAATGGACCGCCAGGTGAGGCCAGGATGTACCTCGACAGACCAAATGTACCTTTGGTCTCACGGGGAATTCCTGGTTCTATTTCCTTCTCTCCCTCATGTGTGAATTAACAACCCAGTTCACTAAACCCTTTCATCCTCTTATTTAATCACAGGATTAAGAAACGTCTAACTTTTTATATGATTAGCAACCCAACATTAGTTTGTAGTAAGTAAAATCTTTTAAGGTGATTTCTGAAAACCCTAAATATATAAAGGTATAGTTCTACTACGCTTGTGAAGGTTCTCATTCATCCAGGTCATGGTATATCTGTAATAGTCATTCATCCAGGTCATGGTATATCTGTAATATTCATCCATCCAGGTCATGGTATATCTGTAATAGTCATTCATCCAGGTCATGGTATATCTGTAATATTCATCCATCCAGGTCATGGTATATCTGTTGTATTCAATTAGATCAACTGGACTTGAAGTTTAGTTCTTGAGACGTTTCACTAGTCATCCGACTGGCTCATTCTGAATTGAGAAAGCCAGTCTGATGACTAGCGAAACGTCTTCAAGAACTAAACTTCAAGTCCAGTTGATCTATACAGTAGTATAGTTGTAAGTTATTCATAATATTAATATTTTTCATTTAAAGTGACATAGATAAGCACTGATTATAACTGATGACATAGATAAGCATTGATTATAATGATGACATAGATAAGCACTGATTAATAACTGATGACATAGATAAGCATTGATTATAATGATGACATAGATAAGCACTGATTATAAATGATGACAAGATAAGCACTGATTTAAATGATGACAGATAGCACCAATTATAACTGATGACATAGATAAGCACGAATTATAACTGATGACATAGATAAGCACCGTTATAACTGATAACACATATAAACACTGATATTTATAGCTGATGACCTCGATAAGCACTGATTATAACTGACGAAATAGATAAGCACTCGATTATAACTTATGACATAGATAAGCACTGATTATAACTGATGATATAATGTGCATTGATTATTTATAACTGATGACATAGATAAGTACTGATTATAACTGAGATATAAATAAGGACTGATTATAACTCATGACATAGATAACACTGATTATAACTGATGACCTTGATAAGCACTGATTATAACTGATACATAGATAAGGACTGATTATAACTCATGACATAGATAAGCACTATTATAACTGATGACCTTGATAAGCACTATTATAACTGTGACATATAAGCACAGATTATAAATAATAACATAGATAAGCACTGATATAACTCATGATATAACATTTAATATACAGGATTTATAATATAGTCTCTATATATAATTGAAAGCCATGTTGTAACCAGTGTACACTCTTGTAACCTTTGAGTGCTGTGAATACCCATAGTACACCTGGAATCACAAGACCTGGACTTTCTTGCACCTCCCTAAAGAAAATTTGCTCCCTGCGTTTCAGGCAGGTTTAACATTAACCAGATTCCTCTCCCACATCTGCCAGGCCGATAAGTCGTTCCGCCTCCTCAGCCCTTTTTCCACAGGTTGACAAGTGTAAATAAAGAGTAAAACAAACAGTTTAATTCACTGGGAATTGGTTGAGTACACAGCGCTGATTGTGGTGAGACGACTGCCCTGGTATGAAGGGCACATGTCCTGGAATTTAGCAGGCCGGGAATAATTGTACCTTGTAGGTGCGGCCCTGTGGTTTAACAACATCGTTCGTGGAACACAAAAGCTTATATACACAACGCACTTTCATAACAACGTACAGAGAGTGAACGAGAGGGATTGCATTTTATACAGTGCGGACATGGTTTTATTATCGTTCCTAGGGGAAGCCATTTTGATTTAGGGCTAGGCCACACTAGCACACTGCAGCGTATTACATTGTGGGCGCTGCATTTCGAACGCGCTCTTCACACGTGTTACTGTAACCGATTTTCTAATTAGAAGGCTGCAATCTGCTCTACATGTGACATGAAGGAGACGGATTAACTGGTAGTAGATGTGCTGAACTATAACAAGGAACACTAGAGATAATAAAGGGCATATCTATAAACATGGAGTGTTAATCATTACCGCTATGGGGGGTTTATACCTTATCGACACAATCATACACTGATCCACAAGGTAAAATACCGCCACGGTCAGTAAGAAATACATTATCTGTCCCCCAAGGATTATACTACATGGTCACGCTCTGCTGTGTGTTTTGGTATTCAACAATGTAAAGTTGTGTGTTGTCATTTATTGATCTTTATATATCTTCCCCTAAATTCCATTTTCGTTTGGTCTGTCGGGGAAACTCCTGCCCTCACCTGCAGGTACATTTGGTCTGTCGGGGCACACCTTGCCCTCACCTGCAGGCCATTTGTTCTGTTGGGCACATCCTGCCCACACCTGCAGGTCCATTTGGTCTGTCGGGGCACACCTTGCCCTCACCTGCAGGTACATTTGGTCTGTCGGGCACACCTTGCCCTCACCTGCAGGTACATTTGGTCTTGGCGGGAACATCCTGCCCTCACCTGCAGGTCAATTTGGTCTGTCGGGGCACACCTTGCCCTCACCTGCAGGTACATTTGGTCTGTCGGGGAACATCCTGCCCTCACCTGCAGGTCCATTTGTTCTTCGGGGCACATCTTGCCCTCACCTGCAGGTCAATTTGGTCAGTCGGGGCACACCTTGCCCTCACCTGCAGGTACATTTGGTCTGTCGGGGCACATCCTGCCCACACCTGAAGGTACATTTGGTCTGTCGGGGCAAATCCTGCCCACACCTGTAGGTCCATTTGGTCTGTCGGGGCACATCCTGCTCTCACCTGAAGGTACATTTGGTCTGTCGGGGCACATCCTGCCCTCACCTGAAGGTACATTTGGTCTGTCGGGGCACATCCTGCCCTCACCTGAAGGTACATTTGGTCTGTCGGGGCACATCCTGCCGCACACCTGCAGGTCCATTTGATCTGTCGGGGCACACCTTGCCCTCACCTGCAGGTCCATTTGGTCTGTCGGGGCACATCCTGCCCTCACCTGCAGGTCCATTTGATCTGTCGGGGCACACCTTGCCCTCACCTGCAGGTCCATTTGGTCTGTCGGGGCACATCCTGCTCTTACCTGAAGGTACATTTGGTCTGTCGGGGCACATCCTGCTCTCACCGAAGGTCCATTTGTCTGTCGGGCACATCCTGCCCTCACCTGAAGGTACATTTGGTCTGTCGAGGTACATCCTGCCCTCACCTGCAGGTCCATTTGGTCTGTCGGGGCACATCCTGCCCTCACCTGCAGGTACATTTGGTCTGTCGGGGCACATCCTGCTCTCACCTGAAGGTACATTTGGTCTGTCGGGACACATCCTGCCCACACCTGCAGGTCCATTTGGTCTGTCGGGTGATATCTTGCCCTCACCTGCAGAGAACACACAGCACCCAGGTAAAGACATTAGTGTAACAAGTTTGGCATGCGGAGGAGCGGCCATTATTCACTGCAATAAAAACATAGAGTAAATACACGGGCCCCATCGCAAGTACAGACACGCAGCCAGAGAACAGCTCACGTAAGCAGAAAAACAAGACAAAGGGGAACAGAAACACGTGGCAAGTTCTTTATTAAAAGATAAACAGCTACGCTCTGATTACAGCTATCAAGGCTTCGGTACGGAGAGGATAATTCCCAGTACTAGCAACGGCCTTGAGTATTTCACACCTTGTTTACACCCATAAAGTGGTGGGAATGACGGGGTTAATTAAGTCTTCTTTAATGTCTCCCATGAAGCTTCATTCAAAAACGATTCCATTGTAACTATCCATATTGCCTCCATATTAGTGTAAAGTACCACGGTAATTACACTGTTATCTATGTTAGATTTTTAAGCATTTAATGAAAAGCACAAAACCATTAACACTTGGGTAATAAAAGGTAAAAACTTTGCCTGAGGTGATAATCTGTAGCAACCAATGAGAATTTATCTTTTAACTGGTCTACTGCAGTTATGGAACATTTGACTGGTTGATGCAGATTAATACCACCTATTCATACATAAACCTCATTGTGTACCAACCAAAACTATGTAACTAGGTCTCCATAACTTTTCTCCTATCCATTCATTGTAATGACTTAGTATTTACATTATCAGATGGGATTCAGTTTCTAGACCCCAGAAGATCTAGAATTACTACTAATACTACTGCCCACATGCATTGGTGTAGAATGAAATCTGTATACTATCACAATGTATTCACATAAATCAGTAAAATCCAATGGTCTGGGTGGTTTAGATTCCCCAGGTGATGCTCTACCTTCCTTGGCCTTGGGGGAGTTGATTGTATTAACTATAATGAAGCCAAAAACAGGTTGAAAATAACAGTTGACTAAATCTGACACCTGGATGAACTACAGTTAAATATTATTACCCCCAAACAGGAAAAAGTGCATGTGACCAATTAAAGGTGACAGTAAAATCGGGAGAAAGTGTTCAGGAATGTGAAGGACCAGGTGTGAGAAGGTTTTACTGGTTTGACTTCCCTGGTCTGGTAACAGAAATAGACACGAACAGCCTCCTGGGTCAGCACTTAACATTTATACACAATTCCTGCTAAACTACAACCTGTTACAATATGCCACACCCCAACATTTCAAATTCTGCCTCTTTTAACATTTGTTCCTGTCATGGTCCAAGAGATTTGGAGGTGGAGGGTTACAGGTTAGACAACGCCATGTTAAATAGTCCTAGTCAATCCTTACCACACTCAATCACCTTTCCCCAATACACTATAAATCATAACCTGACTTTAACAGAAATAAAAGGTTCCTATTACACACCCTGAAAGCACCACAGCAATTAGACCCGCCTATACCTGGAGACTGATAACAGGGTTACACCTGGCACATTTATCATTCTTAGACTAAGCTACAGGTTTATTAACATGAGATGGAAAACAAGGTTTTCCCTTAGTAAGTCATTCCGTTCTGACCTTGGAAACACACGACCGGTTCAAAATATTACTGCTGACGAAATTTTGCCACAACCGATCGTGGGTCCCCTGAAGACCACGAGGTCAGCCAAAATTTACCGGCCAGCCTGATTAAACATTGGACTGTCGATTGGCCAGCTTGATCGGGGGAACAATAATTTTTATCATGTACTCGGCAATCAGTGGCACGTAATGAAATATAAACTGCCGCTCTCTCTGTATAAGGAGACACAGTCGGATGTAACTCTCATTATAACCCTATGGCCATTTCCCATTAACCGTCATCAATCCGCTCCGCTCGTTCTGTTTTCCACTGTAAATTTTTTTTTGCTTTGCTTGCAGACCCATTCGCAACATTCCTGGAATTTTTATTTTCTTACCCTTCTAAGTAGGGGGGCGCAGAAGGCAAAAAGGAAACAAAACGCGGCACGGAAAACGGTTCTTTCTGCAGGCCCACAAAGTCGAGATTTTTTTAAAATTAACTCCTTAAGTCCCTGTTACACGGGTGTTTATTTTTTTTAATATGGGTTTTTTTCTGCAAACCCAAGTCATGGGCAACTATGGTCAGTTTCATGCAGGTTACTAGCTGTACTTACCTTTCTAACTAATGGATTTGCAGGGATTAATGGGCATTGGTGTTAATATACCCAATGTGCAATCACATGCAACTGTGTAAATAACCAGCAAAAAGAGCTTAGGAGAACAGCAAGGAGACTGCATTGTGATTGGTTGATAAGAAAAACATGTTTACCTTGTATCCACCAATCCGATGATCCTGTTTGAATTCCTTTCCGTTCTTCAACCATCTCAGGCGAGGAGTGGGATTCCCTCCCGCTGGGCACCGTAATTTCACTGTGTTTGCTGCGGGGACCACATACAGCTGTTTTTCCATCTTGTCTGTGTTGGTCCAGAATGGGGCCCCTGGTAGGAAAGACAAAATGTGTATGTATGAAATAAAATAAAAACCTTCCAATTTAATGTGCCTGAGAAACCCATAACAGCTCGATTACTGTAGGGCTGGGATCTTCAAGCTTTGGGCCTTCAGGTGTTTAAAAACTACAACTACCATCATTCTCTTGCATCAAGGGAATAGATATACAGATATAACTGCCTTCTATTTACATTCGGAGAAACTTACTGATATTGTTACTGTCGTTTGATGCGTCTTCTGAACTATCGTTATCGTCTTCATCGTCTCCTGAAGAACTTGCTTCTAAAAAGAAAATGAAGAGGTAATGGTCATCTTAAAATTACCCATAGTTCCAAGCTTCATCAGCTGTCCGTCCAGCACTCGTAGCTTTAAAAAATATGTTGGGGGCTGAGGATCCTGGGAGTTGTATGTTTTCTATGAGTTGTGAAACGTAATAAACATTTGCGTTCTTTTTTTAATCGTGTAGCGCGTTACATTACTTGCTATAGCTACAAACTATTGAGTCAGGGATTAGGAATTCATAATACAGCTTATCTTGCAGTTCATCTCCCCTAGATTACTGTGTGCAAAGCATTTATTCTCCTGACCTCAAAGGAACCAAACACCTTGAGGCTTCTTTTTATTTCAGCCAAGAAAAGCAGTATGACAGCTCCTACTCATATATGCACAAAAGGAACAATCTTCAAATAATAGGCTATTAGATATTTTGCCTTTTATCAGAGTTCTACCTCTTTAAAGGGAATCCATACCCAAAAATAGGTTATTTTAAATTGACCATAACTGGAAACTATAATTCTTTCCAACCACCACTGTATCGTTTTTTTTGTTGATCTGCCCCATATTTCTTTAAATATCCAATCTAAAACTTCATATATTCCAGCTGTCAATCAAGTTCCTTGCTCTCAGAAACGATTCTTCTGTGAGTAGTTTTACTGTAGCTGGAATGGTGACAGACATTTGACAGTTGGAATGCTGTATGCTGTGTGCAGGCTCGACAGTTGGTTTGTGGTAAAAAAGTCAGGTCAGATGGAAGTGGGAGTGGTTAAAAGAGGGAGGGGGGATACTGCTCCTAAACAAAATGTGTGCTGGATTGAAGGCATGCAGCAACACACGCAAATCAGAGTAAGTGCTACTTACATGTATTCAGTTGTTGATTAAGATGAGGCAAAGTAATTTTTTCAGTATAGTGTCCCTTTAAAGATGGCCATGCACCTCCAACACACTGACACACCCGTTTCTCTGACAATGGCCCACACATGTCCTATGTGGGAGATCGTGAGGGCTGTCATCCCTGTGGCTGTCTTTAAAGAGGTAGAACTATGACATAAGGTAAGAAATGGAGGTAGGAGGTGGGTCTAATTTTTTAATTGTATTTTTTAGTTTAGAGACCATTTAAATACATGAAAAATAAACATTTAAATTGCTGTCACATCCCACCTCTTGTAGAATAGGCCAGTTATTTACAAATACACATAATCAGACATATGGGCAGGTACTACCAACCTCCTATTTGAAGCTCTATGCGCACTCACCTGTGACATTGACATGGTAGAAATGAATACTGGTCTGGGAGTTTTTTAACACTGAACAGGCATACAGCCCAGAATCCCTTGGGGTTGTCTCTTTAATCTGCAAGTAGTTCCTGACCATCAAGGTCCTATTGTTAGCCTCTAACTTCCCCCCATCTTTAGTCCAGGCCACAGGGGTGACATCGGCCTGAGGGCAGCGCAGATCTAGAGGCTCGCCAGGGAGAATAGTAACAACGTCCGCTTGGGAGATTTGGTATTTGGTTGGAGGTTCTATAGGGAGGACAGACAGTGAGCGAGACAGAGAGAGAGAGAGAGACAGAAAGAAAGAGAGACCAAACTGTCAGTAAAGCACCCACAGTACATCCAGTACAGTCACTATAGAGCAATATTAGTTCCAAGCCCCTCCTACCTCATGCACATAAGCAAATCCTAGGAAATATTTCCCCATCACTTGTGGGAAATATCTTATCACCTTTACAATGTCAATTTAACAATGCCAACATTTAAAGGGCAGTACACCTCTATAGGCAGTGGTGCAAAGAAAGCATCTGGAGACTCAGAGACATAGAGGAAAGGACATTTTGATACAAGATAACAATTACCTCCAGTGAATTAGCTAATATAAGGGTGCAGTTTACATGAATAGACTTCTAAAGCTTTATCCATGCATATCTCTATTTAAATTCCTTATGTGTGGGAGATGCCATACTGTTTGCCTCAGCATTTACTATATGCATCTACAAGAACAACAGATAAATTGCAGCAGTCATATTACTATATATGTATAATATATATAATATAAAGATATAGTTCCCAATCACAGACAAATCTACAGCTCCCTACACTAGACTCTCCTGCAGCCCTTTTTTTCTGGTTGAAACACATCACATAGTTAAACAGTTAACACGGTACATTTGCATTTCAATTGGTTGAAAGGTTAGACATGTGCTAAGAATGTGAACTATTCTCCCTCTGTGCTAAACCCTTTAACCTATACAGAACATAGCCCTAATAAGAGTTCCAGAATGAGGAGAGACAGAAAAACACACAGAGAGAATAATAGACAAGGGTCTGGCTGGAAAGCTGACTGGTGGAATGGCTGGCAGACTGGCTATTGGAATTCTGTCTGCCTTGTCACTCATCCTTTAAAAGGCGGGGCTGGCACAAAATAATAGATCCTTGATTGGTTACCCCAGGCAAGCTGACCAGCGTGTTACCATCCTGCATGTTATTGTGGTGTTTAACCCGAAACACAGATCTGCCAAGTCGCTAAACCCGGCGTTTTGGTAACTTGGTTGCAAAACTCGACCCCTTTCGCCTGCCAAACACCATGAAGTTGATAAACATCTCACTATGACGGTAACATTAATAGTAACAAGGGGGCTTTTGTCTGGAAAAGATTTATATGTCTGTTGCCTTATTTATCGTTGGAGACGTTCTGTAAGGATTATTAAATAAAATCAAAAGTGATTGGTTCAGACAGAACATTTTTAGCCAGTGATTGGAGCGTTCATAGCCAATACACAGTACATTTTATAAACGTTAAACCAGACAGACTCATTCTGTTCAGCTACACCAAAACCTTCCGATGTAGATTTTGTATTACTTTGTTAACCCTTCCATTGCCAGTGTAAGCTTCCTAATTAACTCCAGATGACGCACAATAACCCCAGTATATTGTGGAATTTTATATATCGGAGACTAAAATAAAAATAAAATGACAAATTGCCTGAGCGGTGCCCATAATAGGAAATAGACACACGTCAGGTTCAACCTTAAATGTCTTTGCCAATTAATAAAATAAATCTCTCTCTATTCACAGATATAAAAATGCATTGGATAGGACTGATGTGTACAGAAAGAAAGAGGGAAAGAGGAAGAAAAAGAGCCAAAGTTAGAGAGAGTTAGAGTGAGTTACAGAGTTAGAGGGTTAGAGAGAGTATAAAGAGAGTTAGAGAGTTACAGAGTTAGAGGGTTAGAGAGAGTTAGAGAGAGTTACAGAGTTAGAGGGTTAGAGAGAGTATAAAGAGAGTTAGAGAGAGTTACAGAGTTAGAGGGTTAGAGAGAGTTAGAGGAGGGTTACGAGTTTAGAGAGAGTAGAAAGAGAGTTAGAGTGAGGTACAGAGTTGAGGGTTAGAGAGAGTATAAGAGGTTAGAGTGAAGGTACGAGTTAGAGGGTTAGAGAGAGTATAAAGAGAGTTAGAGAGAGTTACAGAGTTAGAGGGTTAGAGAGAGTTAGAGTGAGTTACAGAGTTAGAGGGTTAGAGAGAGTATAAAGAGAGTTAGAGTGAGTTACAGAGTTAGAGGGTTAGAGAGAGTATAAAGAGAGTTAGAGAGAGTTACAGAGTTAGAGGGTTAGAGAGAGTTAGAGTGAGTTACAGAGTTAGAGGGTTAGAGAGAGTTAGAGTGAGTTACAGAGTTAGAGGGTTAGAGAGAGTATAAAGAGAGTTAGAGAGAGTTACAGAGTTAGAGGGTTAGAGAGAGTTAGGAGTTAGAGAGAGATGTTCCTGAAAATCTCTGGCCCTGGCTGTCCAGTAGAGTTGCACAGATTTCCCACCTGGTTCAGATTGAGACCCTCTCACCTTAGTCCTACTGTTCTGTGTAATGTCACCCATAGCTGTATAGGAGAATAAATCTGATTGGACGGAGCTTTCATGGGCCTCTCTAGTGTCTCCAGCAGGAAGGAAAAGCCTGTGCTCGCCATACTAGGCTATGGCTGGTCTCCTTGAATAAAAGGCAAAAGCTCTGTTTATATAAAGGTTGTTTAAATAGGGCTGGGCCCAATGTCTCCACCAGTCATAGAGCAGTCCAGGCAGACATGTCCAGACTAAAGCCTCTCTATAAAGGTGATCAAAGTGATTATGGGGGCACCTCTTGTAAGACCCAAAAATGCGCTTGTCGTTGGTTACGTTGTTTAACAGAACACTGCAATTATATCAAATATAGCCATGTACAATTCTTACAGTAAGAAATGTAAATGTTGTTGCTGACTACAACTCCCATCATCCTCAGCCACCAGTTACAATCTTGACACCAATACTCAGAACTGCTGCTGCAGAAATGACTGAGCTGAACCCATATTTTCCATGTGCTGTACCTGATATTATCAACTGGGGGTGGTGGAGGGTTATGTGATTGTGTTGAAACACAATGGGGGCATTATTGTGCTATAAAGCTCTCAACACACTTTACGATATTTGTCCCGATTAACTGTTGTAACCATCTTCAATGGACCGCACAATTGGTTGCGCTGAAATTTCATCTGCAGCCTGTTCACCAACTTACAATATTTCAGCCTGGCCAAGCAGTCAAAAACCAAGACCGGCCTGTCGGGTCAAAATATCGTCCCATGTGTACCCAGCCTTAATCTGCAGCAACCAATCAGATGTTACCAAATGATTTCTAACTGTAACATCTGATTGGTAAAGACAAATTAACAGCACGGGACAATTTTTGCTCCTCTTAT
>JAACNH010001978.1:0-50000 GCA_019447015.1 Hymenochirus boettgeri
CCTTCTACAACTCTATCCAGGCAATACCAATAAGATGACAACACCCATAAGGAGAACATATTGTCTTGCCTCTATTCAGTTTATAAATACTCAACATTTTTCCTCATCATGTCAAAAATAATAATAGAAAACATTTTAATTATTCTGATTTTTTTTTCTCTCTAGTGGGTTCTGGGTGATTAGGAGTTCTTCCCTATCACGTCTTTTCTTTTAATAGTATGACTGTTAGTATTACCGTATATACTCGAGTATAAACCGAGGTTTTCAGGCTTTAAAAAAAGCCTGAAAATCTTACCTCAGTTTTACTCGAGTCAGCCTTCTCCTATCTTGTCCGCCAGCCGCGCGATCCGCATCCTCGCTCCACAGCTTCTGCGCATCCGGATGATGTCACTACCCAGCGCCAGCAAGTGAGAGGCGCCGGGTAAGTGACATCATCGGATGCGCAGAGGCTGTGGAGTGAGTATCGGATCGCGGGCCGGCGGACAAGGTAGGAGAAACTTTTACTTCACAGTGAATTGCAAAAGACTTACAAATAAGAGTAAAACCTTCTTTATTGTGCATACTGTATGCACAAATAAAGGGAGGATTACCCCTATTTGCCACTTCAGATGTTTGAAAACTACAAACTCCGCATGACTTTTTGCTGGAGTTGTAGTTTTCAAACATCTTAAGTGGCAAAATTTGCAAATAGGGGTAAATCCTCCTATATTTGTGCATACAGTATTCACAAATAAAGGAAGGTTTTACTCTTATTGTAAGTATTGCAACTTAACAATGTTTGAAAACTACAACTCCAGCAATAAGCATGCTGGGAGTTGTAGTTTCAACTCTTTAGTGGCAAAATACTACACCCTGGGTTTATACTCGAGTCAATGTGGTTTCCTTCTTTTTTTACCTAAAACTAGGTACCTCGGTTTATACTCGGGACGGTTTATACTCGAGTATATACGGTACCCACTGCACCACCACATATTTAGTGGTATTCGGGCTTTGTTAGGTTATTACTCTATAACCCAGTGTTTATATATACAAAGATCTCATTGGTTGGGGCAAAGTTAGCACCATCTTAAATGATAAGAACTTTTATTAACTCTCCCTGTTTTTATATTGCACAGATGCCAGTTTCACCTAGCTTTTCTATCTTCCTGTTTTTTCTTTTTTCTTTTGTTTTAACCCTTCTACAGCTCTTATCCAGGCAATACCAATAAGATGACAACACCCATAAGGAGGAACATATTGTCTTGCCTTCTAGCCGAGTTTATAAATACTCAACATTATTATCCTCATCATGTCAAAAATAATAAAAGAAAACATATTTAATTATTCTGGTTTTTTTTCTCTCTAACCACTGTTTCTTTTCTGCCTTTTTCTCCTCTTTCTTTTGAACAGCGCAACATCTCAGGAATACAGTCAAATATTTGCAATCAGAGTTGGGCTGCATTTCTGTTCCTTTGTTTCCTGGGACTGGAGTGTTCTTGTTCAGATTCAAAGCGATATGTGGGTGTTAATATTATTTAAGCTATTCAAATGCTAATGTGACTTTTTTTTCTCGAAGTAAAGGGGAAACCATGTACAACTATACATAAAAATCTAATTTTTTTTTTTAGCTTTTCTGTATATTAAATAAATCATAGCTGATTTCCGAAGAGCAGAGATACATCAATCAAATGATTTTGTCTAGGTGAGATGTATAAGCCATTTGCAATTTAATGATTAGTCTAATTAATATAATTGTATCATATGTTGCAGAATTTAGTGTCAGAAGAAAAGATCTTTCTCCATCCTTTATCGAAAAGAAACAAAAGGTTGAATATCATTCATGTTTGTGCCCTTCTATTGGTTTAAATGGGAAGTTCAGTGCAAATATATATGCTTTTAAGAAGGGAAGTTCAGTGCAAATATATATGCTTTTAAGAAAAAAGAGCAGTATTTTCCCATCCTAATGACCTTAACCTTAGCATTTTGTTAGTGTAAAAAAAAAAAAGAGTGCTTCTGAAATAATGAATTCCTGTTTGCCTGGCCCCTAATACAGACCATAATGTTCTTGCCCTTGACCCAGTACCTGGATTGATTTAGATGCTCAGTAGAGATCTGAGCAAGTTTGACCCATCCAACATCCAATCAGTAAAAATTACTGTTATGAACATTCCAAGGTAGTGTGCATTCTGGGAAGAAAAAGGACCGTTATAGAACTTGAAATGTCAGCTCACTAAAGTCAACAACATTCTCTCTGGAAGAGAAAATGTAGATTAACTAGGCATGCATAATATAAACTAAGAATTTTTTAAATAATTATATTTTCCACTGAAATATGCTTGTGAAGGTTCTCATTCATCCAGGTCATGGTATATCTGTTGTATTTAATTAGATCAACTGGACTTGAAGTTTAGTTCTTGAAGACGTTTCGCTAGTCATCCGACTGGCTTTCTCGCACTGTGTATATGCCATCCCTTGCACTGTGTATATGCCATCCCTTGAACTGTGTATATGCCATCCCTTGCACTGTGTATATGCCATCCCTTGAACTGTCTATATGCCATCCCTTGCACTGTGTGCCCATGCTTAGAAAATACAAGTTCAAAGACTACATTGATAAAACGTTACAGATATTTCAAAGGTAAAAAATCTATTTCTATAAAATACATTTAAAAACTAATATAATGAACAAGTAAATACATTTGCCCAAAGTCACACAAATAGTAAAAAAAAGTTTTCATTAATATTGTTACAAGTACTGTAGGTGTAGACATAAAAGTGTCCTAAGCCAGGGCTCAGTGGTTAGCACTGGTGCCTTGCAGCGCTGAAGTCCTGGGTTCAAAACCACATCTGCAAGGAGTTTGTTATGTTCTGCCTGTTCTTGTGTGGGCTTCCTCTAGGCACTAAGGTTTCTCCCTCGATCATAAAGTGATTAGATTGTAAGCAGGGGCAAAACTGCAGGGGTCCAGACCCCCCACAGCTTTTGTACCAGGCCCCTGACACTGGCGATACCAGATGGACAGTAGGTGCAAATTTATAAAAGATTGTTAAGTTTTCCCTGCTGCATATCACTTTTCAACACATTTTGCCATACATCACAGTGACAACAAAAAGTTCTTTTGGTAAGTGTTTTTAATGCAAAAATGCATTAGTTATATGCATAGGCCATATGTCAGTGCATTACTATGGGTTTCCCAATACAAAAAAAGGTCATGGGGGGGGGGGGTTTGACTATTTTTGATCCTGTAATACGATTGGTGATTTTCGAATTTCCGATATTCGACATGTACATAAGCATTTTAACGGGTAAAACCCCTGTTATTTTGCCTAATTATCAGACACAGAGGTGGTCTATTTGCCATTGTGAAGTCCACCGTTGGCAAAATGGCCAAATTCGCATTCCTTTATAAATATGCCCCATTTTCTTTCAAATAAAGTGGTGTAGATTTATAGGAGAGTAATATTATTCCCCTCTTTATTAGAGATGTTGAGATGTTGAGTTTCATTTCGTTTTTGAATTTTCGAAATTTTCGGAAATTTCGAAAGTCGAGTTTTGATTTTCAAAAATCAGCTACTTTCGATTTTCCATTTTCTAAAATCATCTACTTTTGATTTTCCATTCTCGAAAATCGTCTACTTTTGAGTTTCGATTTTCTAAAATCATCTACTTTCGATTTTCCATTTTCGAAAATCGTTTACTTTGATTTTCCATTTTCTAAAATCATCTACTTTTGATTTTCCATTTTCAAAAATCATCTTCTTTCGATTTTCGTTTTTTAATAATTATCTACTTTCGATTTTCAATTTTCACTAAAAATCGAAAATTTTAAAAATTCGGATTCGTGGAATTCGGGAGTTATGAAAGTTTCGGCGGGACTTCGAAACCCTCAGATTCGATTCAAAACTGGGTTCTAATCGAACCCACATTACATCTCTACTCTTTATAAAATGAATGGTAAGGCTAAATTTAGAATATGAAGAGCAGTTTCGGAATCCTTAATATATTAAAGGGACATCATGGAATTGGAAAGGATTTAGAGAATAGCAACTCAATCAGTAAGAGAAATGGAAGAGTTTTACTATGAAAACTGACTAGTTAGAGATATTCACACTCTATATGTGTGAAGAATTTGCATGGGGATAGGATCACTCCATGCAAATAATCCAATGGGCAATAAACTATCTGGTGCATTGTTCACCATCATATCATATTACAGAGAGTCAGAGACTGCAGGTATCCCTTAAGATTAGAACAAAATAATTTTTTAATCATGATTTTAAAGGTTTTTTTTAATAGCAAGAATGATTTTGTAGACCTGTCTTCCCACAAATGTGGTTCATTCTGCTGGTGTGTTAACGGAACAGGCTGAAATTGCAATGCAGAATTGTCAGTTAAAACAAAAATTGCATGTAGAAACTAAAAAATTGTAACATCAATAAAATATCGCAAACTCCACAACTAAATATTATTTGTAGTTTCGACTGGCAAATTTTTTTTCTGACACAAATCCAGGTTAGGTACATCGTTACTAGAAGGTTTATTGGGTAGTTTTAAGAGAGGGCTAGATACGTTTCTAGAATTAATGGGGGAGATGCAATACCTCCCTGCTCCTCTTCCTGCCTAGTTCTCGTGATGCAATACTCAGTTAGCGTGAGTTACTGTATCACGAGAACAAGGCAAGAAAGGAGCGGGGAGTTAAAGGCACCATTGAAATCACGCCCGTTTTCCCGCAAAATCAAAGTTTTTTTGTTTTGCATTGGGCACCTGTGCCGTTAAGAGGAAACGGAAAAATGGAGTTAACCCCACGCAAACCGATATAACATCGGGAAGCTTGAGGCTAACTCCGTTTAAAGCCCGAAAGCTCAATATTATGTCTCCCCCAAAGAATATAAAAAGTTACTGTTAATAATACATAAACGGGGGATATCGCAAAGCCGAGGCTCTTACCTTTCCATGATACGTTGATGCAATACTGGACGTTAAAGAGATTGTGTCCATTATTGCATTATGGTATTGCAAAAAGGTAAGAGTCATGGCTTAGCAATACACTTACTATACAAACCCCATACAATATTGTATTAAGTTTTGCTCTACGAGGTACTGTATCGTGTGTTATATTAAATCTCCCCAAAATTTCTTTTTGATCCAGGGATTCTTCAAATTGCCATTGGTGTCAAGAACAAAATGGATTTTTAGTCAAACTACAAATGCTAGAAACATATTGCTGTACTGCTATGATAAAATGAGCATGGGTGCAGTTGATTTTTCTTTCTCCCTAATGGTCTATATTAACATTCGTGCCATGTAGTGTCAGATTTCAGTGTATTCTAAATACATACAAATTGCCAGTACTGCCCAAAATCATGTCAGAATAGGACAGATCTGATGCATGAATTTACATTATTGAGAGACATCTACCCCACAAAGTTAAAATGTAACCTCAGCATGAATAGGCAACTGATCATGATCATACCGTGGCTTAAATGAGTAAATTAAGACAATGAACTTTTATACATATCTATTAATATCAAACATTTAATTTTGGGATATGCATTTCAGATGTAGAAATTTGGTATCGTTATTTTAATAGGACAAATATTTTCTCCATCAAATTAATCCTTACAGCATTACTTCTTCTTCTCTGTCTTGTTTGTTAATTTATTTCCAGCTGCTTGTTTTTAAAAAGCTGTCTTTACACCATTAATGCCTGGAGGTTAATTCATTCCTGAAATTTTATTTTAAAGCAGAGGTAAAGAAAATGCCCCCTGGAAATAACAAGCATTATAATCTTGTAAACTGATCCCTCTCACCAATGAAACCCATGTACAGTAGGTATATAAGAGGAGCCGTTAATTGCAAGATTCAGAGGGGTTCTATCTCCTTCACTCATTTTTCTGTTTCCTTATAATCAACTTCATTTAATTTCTAGACACCATGAGTCAGTATAAGCAAGTAAAGAATAGCTTTAGCTCCTTTTCTGTGTCCAAAGGTAGTGGAGGATATGGAAGTGGATCAGGTGCTGGTGGCTTTGGTAGTAGAAGCCTTTTCAATTTAGGGGCTAAGAAGACCATTTCCATCAGCAGTGGAGGAGCTCAGGGTGGGTTTGGAGGAGGTTTTGGAAGTTCAGCAGGGGGCTTTGGTGGAAGAGGCAGGATTGGTGCAGGTGGAGGAGCCTTTGGAGGAGCTGGTGGTGCAGGCTTTGGAGGAGCTGGTGGTGCAGGCTTTGGAGGAGCTGGTGGTGCAGGCTTTGGAGGAGCTGGTGGAGCCTTTGGAGGTGCTGGATTTGGATCCTTTGGAGGTCCTGGTTTTGGAGGACCTTCAGCTGGCATTCAAGAAGTTACAATCAACCAAAGTCTTTTGGCACCACTGAACCTGGAGATTGATCCAACCATACAAAAAATTCGACTGGAGGAGAGAGAACAAATTAAAACCCTTAACAACAAATTTGCCTCTTTCATTGATAAGGTAACAATTTATTTTACAAAGCACCATCAACATATTTTATTGGATAAAGGGAATGGATACTAATTGCAGAAATGTAGTAACATGGATTTGTTTTTGCTTTGAAGTAAATCTCCACTGAACAGAGAAATAGACAATAGATGGAAATCACCAATTATTTATTTTTTGGTTATTCTTTCTTTAAAAAAATAGTATCAATAATGATTACCTAAAATTGGCGTTATTGTAATTGTATTTTATCTCTTTCGTGTTAGGTCCGGTTCCTTGAACAACAGAATAAGGTACTTGAAACTAAATGGAACCTACTGCAAGAGCAAGGAGGGCAAATTAAAGGGCCTGGGAAGAACAACATTGATTCTCTCTTTGATGCTTATATTAACAACCTCAAAAGGCAGTTGGATAGTCTGCAGAATGATAAATTTAAGCTTGATGGAGAGCTAAGGAGCATGCAAGATTTGGTGGATGATTTTAAGAACAAGTAAGCAATATTCATACCATGTTATTCATAATATGTTTGCCTTCCAGTGGTTTTATAAAAAATTTTCTTTATTTTAGATATGAAGATGAAATTAATAAGCGAACAACAGCAGAAAATGATTTTGTCGTCCTTAAAAAGGTATTATTGTGAACATATAAAACAATGAAGGCTAAACTGTGCTTCATTAAAAGAAATAAATATGATTGTTATGAATAATATCTACCAATAGTTTATGAGTTTGTATGCTAAAAGGTTTTAAGCTAAAGATCTAACAGATTTTTGTCAGTTGTTAACTTGATACAAATTTAATGTAGAAACCTGGTTAGATAGTCTAGAAAGAAATGCACAAACTATAAGAAAAGTGTATATAGGGGGATACATAGGGGATACATATGGGTACAAAGAGGGCTAACTGATTGGATGAGAGTGAAATTATCAATGAAAGGCAGTAGATAGTATGAGGGGTTATAAGCATGGATGGACCATAGCTAATGCTGTGATTGATATCACATAAAGTATACAAACAGCAATAAGGAAAGTCAAAATTGCTACATTCCAACGCACCTTAACTCTATAATGCAGTTCAAACATATATTTCTATTTTTCCTTTTACCCTTTTAGGATGTGGATGCTGCTTACATGGGGAAAGTGGAATTGGAAGCCAAAGTAGATGCACTTACAGATGAAATAAACTTCCTGAGGGCCCTCTATGAAGCCGTAATATATATTTTTTATCCATTATCTATGTGTTTACTAATGTTCTTATATTTTTATCAAACTGAAACAAAATTGCTATGCAATTTATAACCTTGAATGTCAAGAGCAATTTGTTTGAGTTATAGAACAGGTTTTTATTGGAATTGTCACTCATTGTCGTAGAAAGGAACTTCTGTATATCTAAGCAATCACATTAAGGCAAGGGTGTTAGGGCTTCCTATTTATGAGTACACTTTGCCATTTTTAGAGTTTGTGGAAAATAAAGTTTAGCATTTACTTAAAGATTCTTACTCAATATCAGAGGAGACTGAGTATCCAGTGTTTGTTTTAGGAACTATCACAGGTGCAGGCCCAGATTTCTGACACCTCTGTGGTCTTGTCTATGGACAACAACCGAGCTTTAGATCTAGAAAGCATCATTGCTGAAGTGAAGGCTCAATATGAAGAGATTGCGAAGAAAAGTCGTGCTGAAGCAGAATCTGTTTATCATGTCAAGGTAAGAAGGATACAGGGGTGCCCCTACCATGAACCAAACTGAAACATTTGCTAAGGGTGCGCCCCTAAGGAACACTTAAAAGGTGGCAGTTAATAAAGTCCTCCTTCCTGCAATACCAGCACCATTCCACCATTCAGTGTTTAGTCAGCCCTCCAGTTCACCAGTCACTATAAGTCAGCCCACTATACCCACCTCTACAAGCCACATCTATGTTCCCAGATGATGCCATGCCCGCTTCACGTGTTGCCCCCCCATCTGCGAACAGGCAGCATTTAAAAGTTGTTCAGGTGTCAAAAACTCTAGGAACACCCCTGGGTATGTATATTGAAAATTTACTTTGCCACATCTAAATCTATAATTAAATAAATTTAAGCAGCACGTATGTGTTACTGCATGCCTTCAATCAAGGACTTTGATTTGGTTTTGCTCAGGCTCAATATCCCCCTCCCTGATCTATGAGGGCAAGCATGCTCAGTAACAGCAAAGCTGCACACAGCTAAAGAGTTTATGATAATAAGGAACTTGATTGATAGCTGAATATAAAATGCTTCAGATTGGATATCTAAATTAAAAACAAATATGGGGCAGATCAACAAGTGATAGTAGTAAGTGATAGCTGGGAAGGATTATAGTTGTCAGTAATGGACAATTTAAAAAAATGAGTATGCCATCCAAAGTTTCACATTACTAGTTTACCAGTAATGTTTAACTTTAGCAAGCTGAATATTTTGGCACTCCCTTTTCAATAATCTTACAAGAGGAGTAAAGTCTCATAATAAATTCATTTTTGGTGGTTTCACAGGTAAATGAGACCATAACGTCTTAAACCTCCTGAATCCTGCATAAATTAACACAAACATAAATGTCTGATGGCTGTTGGCTGATTACAGATCAGAATCACATGTAGAGTGATAGGAGGAGGGAAGAAATGTCTCATTGACTCCTTAGTGTGAAATCTCCTGTTGATACCCCAGCACTTATCTTATAAATTTGCTTTTTACAAAGTAGAGATAAACGAAGCTCTGCACCAAAACTACAAAATCTTGGTAAACCATGTTGGAATCCCTTCAGTAGTTTTGACCAGCAGAAGTTTAAGCCCAGAAATGAGAGCTCCAACCTGAGACCAGTTTTGGGTCAGACTTCTGGCACCCACATATTAAGATGGGTACATATCAGCAGACTTGCTCCGACCAAACATTTGCCACTAGAAGAACAAATCACTGTCCATCACGGTAAAAGTAGCAGTGGTAAACAGTTTGCACAACTGAGTGTGTGTACATAGGGGTCCCCATGATCGAACATGATTTTTCAGCGTGTCTGATAGCCCATTGGGCCAATTCAGATGAACAGTCGGATGCCACAAAACTATCCAATTTTTAAGGCCCAACCAGCCAATCCAGTTGGTCTGAAATATTGTATGGTGTGTACCCTGCCTTACAAAGTACATAAAGAAACAAGAGTAACTTTGCTCTGCTAATAATAGAATGTTTAAGTGTTTATAGCTTGATAAACATTTTGCAGTGAATAGATGCGTTATTTTCTCTTAGGTTCAAGAGTTGCAAGCATCTGCAGGTGAGCAAGGAGATGTTTTACGCAGCTCTAAGGCTGAAATCTCCGAACTGAACCGCAAGGCACAGAGGCTGAAATCAGAAATTGAAAATGTGAAAAAACAGGTAAGACTACATTTCCCCTCTGCTTTAAAATAAAGAAAAATGAAGGGGCTGGTGGGAAAGTTAATGACGCTGGCACATTTTGGTTGAGAATATGTGGGGTTGGGAAACTTTTCACTGTGGTTGTTTTGCTCTTCAAGCAGATATTACTAAACTGGAAATCTGGGCCAGAGATGTCATCGTCTGATTCTCATTAGAAAAGTGAAATGTAAAACATTCATTTCAATGTTTACTGGGAGGATGAATCTTTTATTACATAATAGTTCTTGCATCACAATTTCATTATGTAATTACCGACCTAGACAGGTTTTAACAGAATGGAATGAGAAAACCTCTGTGATTTTGATCAATCTATCTTGTATGGGACATGGTTTTTATTTAAAGGGTATGTCTACCCCCCAAACAAAAATGTAATATGTGGCAGGAAATAGGCACAAACCTCGACCGCGCAAGGTTTATATATGTGAAAGCTCTCACCAAATGTGCTTACCAGCCTTCATTCCCGCGCTGCCTTCTGCTTGTCTCGACTGGCACCCATTCCTGTGATTGGCTAAGACATCACGCCCTAGCCAATCACAGGAGTGGATGCCTATCCACCCCCTTCTGCTTTCATGCACGGAAGCAAGCACGGAAGACAAGCAGAAGGCAGCGAGGGAATGAAGGCTGGTAAGTACATTTGGTGAGAGCTTTCAGATATATAAACCTTGCCAGTCGAGGTTTGTGCCCATTTACTGCCACATTCTTTGTTTGGAGTGTGGACATGCCATTTAACATATAGAAAAAAAGATAATGATTTAGATTTAAATAATTTCCTAATCCCACACATTTTCCTAATCTCTGTCTGTATATTACAGAAGTTGTAGAACTTCACAGAACAATAATACTCATTTTAGCTCAACATCAACTCAGCTAGAAAGATTCCATGTAGGGAGGTCCTAGAAATCCCTTTAATACATCTCAGGCCATTTCATGAAATAAGAATATAAGGTTAAGTTTGAAATAAGAAATGAAATTATTCATAGAGAATATTGTGCTAATTTGTTTCTTTTATTGTTATGAAGGAATTTGTAATGTTGTAGGAGGCCATTCGAATATTTGTTTACAAAAAATAAACATTTTGTCTGCTTGTGCATTCTTCCAAACATTATCTTTATGTTAGTAATGTTGCATACTGTGGCTAGCACCACGTTTGCAGATACTGATTTACCTGAAGATGCTATTTTTCCACTTTTCCACCCCAATATTAATTTGCTTTTCTCAGGGGCAAGTACATAGCTAAAAACCTAGGGACCCAGATGCAGAATGTGGACTTGCCCCCCCCCAAACACCAGGACCCAGATGGGTTGCAACAGTATGTGAGACCCTTTAATACCGCTTGCAGCATTTATCAAGTGGCTTTAAAAGATCAAATCAATACACATCCACACCATTAGAGGCATAAATAAATCCCCTCTTCCTATGTCTTTTACAGTAACCAGCTGGGGTGGTGCTTTGTACTTGTGGAACAGTGAACATTAATTTGTGTCCTTGGTGCCGTTGCACCCCCCACTACCCTTGTTATTTTCGAGGTTCACTAAATGTATTAAGGATGAACAAACCTAATGGGGTAAAGTATCATTTGTAAAGTATAAAATATAGATGAACGCATACAGAAAAGGCCATGGGCGCACAACTATAAGTGAGATGATCATGTGTGTGCTGTGGTGTGTACCAATGCAAACACATTTGTGTTTTATTCAGATTGCCAAACTGCAAGCATCTATTGCTGAAGCAGAGGATCGTGGAGAACTTGCCTTGAAGGATGCCAAATCAAAGCTTTCTGAAATGGAGGCAGCTTTACAAAAGGCCAAGCAGGACATGGCTCTGCAACTGCGAGAATATCAAGAGTTGATGAATGTAAAACTGGCCCTAGATGTGGAAATCGCAACTTACAGAAAACTATTGGAAGGAGAAGAATACAGGTAGGACTATGTTCAGGTGGATTTTTTGGTTTTGTCTCCAATTCATACAGAGTGTAATAGCTTTCATTTTTATTATAGAGGTCGGGCAAGGCAGTGTAATTAAGAAATCGAATTAAATAACATGACCATAACATGAAATCAGCAAGATTAAATCCTGCATAGCTCAGTGGTGATTGCAGGGCCGATGGGTGGGCACTGGGCAGTGTTTGTGTTCACACTAGGGTCAGTTAAGGTGTTGCCGGCAACACACTGTACCACAGCTCGTAGGTGTGAAAGGTACCGTTCCCTCCTACAAGCAAAGCATTTTGGAGTAATATCAACGCTTGACATTGCACCAAAATCTTCCCTAGTGTGACTGAGCCCTTAGAGGGTTTTGGGTGGCCCAAAAAGGTGCCATTAGTGTTGCCCCCAGCCTGGTTACAACAGCTTCTTTTCATTAAAATAAATAGCTTGTGCATTTTACAATTAGTAATTTGTCCACTTTGTTCTTCACAGGCTGGGCTCTGATGTCAATAACGTCAGCATTTGTAAGTATTTCTCCTTATATTTTCATTTTATTTCGTGGGACAGTATTAAGACTGGGAGCCCAGTTAATGGCCCTTTAATGTATCACTGTAATGAACAACAGATAGCCATTTTGCTACAAACTCATTAAACCTTAATGTCAGTTATTAGAAAAGGGCAAAACATAATTCCACATTTCTACTACATTGGGCAGGGAGAGGAGTGAAAAGCTAGTCTACCCCATACCCAGAAGATACAGTATGTCCATACACAATACAGAATAACTGGGGTTCAACAAGAACAAACCATTCTTTAAATGTTGTATTCTGGGATTCCCAGTCTCACTAGTGGGCTATGGGGCCCAGTGATTACTAGTTACTCCCCTGGTAAGAATCTACATAGAGACATTTCTAGGGGATTTGAGGATTCCAAGAATAAGGCCAAACCTAAAACATGCTCGGAAGGTATTACTGATAGGCTTAACTGCAAATGGAAACTTCTTGTCAATAAGTTATTGTTTATTTAAGCAACTTTAAGTACATTGCATTTTTTGTGTTTTATAGCTGTTATCAGTTCTGGTGGAAAATCTTCCCTGGGTGGAGGAGGTGGATCTGGAGCAGGTTTTGGCTTGGGCAGCGGGGGTGGTGGCATTGGATTTGGTGGAAGTGGAGGCTCTGGCTTTGGTGGAAGTGGAGGCTTCGCTTTAGCCTCTGGAGGTGGAGGATTCAGTTCATCCTCAGGATTTGGAATCATGAATAGTGGTGGCGGTGGCGGCAGCAGCAGCAGTGTGAGGTTTTCATCCAGCCAATCCAGCTACAGAAGTTAAGTCAATATGAAGAGAAGACCAGAATTCCAAACTTTGTTATCTGCTAATAAACATACTGACCTAAATACTGTATACCATTCTGCTAACAGATACAACCCTACTGAATTCTGATTAATAAAATGTCCTAAAGCAGGCATGGAAAATCCATGTCCCCCAAATCCAATGGAGGGCTAGAGTTTGGCCATGCAGTACTGCATATCTCATATGCTTTAACACCTCAGACATTTTATTTAATTGTTTCTAGTACAAGCAGCAAATGGTCGCCAATGTTTACCCCCCAAAAAATCCTCCTTACATCAGAAAGAGTAGTGACATCACTCCTACCTTCCATGTAAGGAAACTGGAGAAAAAGATCATCTCATGTGTAAAATAAATGATCCTAGAAAGTCAGGTATGTGTAATCAAAGTGCAACATCTGCTGTCTGTTATGTAGTTTTCCTTGGAGATTTCGGATCTACACTGTACGATTTGGCACAAATAAACCTGATACTGCTGCAATATAAATCTACTGCATCTGTTTTCTTTCAGAAATGTTTACAATTGACAATCCATTTAATTTACAATATTTCAATTGCATCCTTATTGGGCTAAGCACACAATATTTGATAGTATGGGGAAACACAGACACAGATTACATTAATATTGGTGTTTTGTTATACATATCTTTAGTGTGGATTTTATTCATAGACAGTCCATAAGAAACAAGGTTCATCTGCCAACCATAGGTATAAGCATTAAAACCAACCATAAGTAAACTATTTGTGCAATGCTTCCACCTAATGGAATCTACAGACACACAGATTGTCAAGTAAAAACCATGAGTCAGACGCCCTGAGTTAAATGCTTTATTAATACAGAAATTTCTCAAGCAGAAGACACAGGAACTAGACGGTTCGATATTCAGAAATTCATAAATTATGATCTTTTTGCAACTTGGTATTTTAACTGAATGGTAGGACTATATCGCCTTAAACTAACATTTACTACATTAAAAAAATCTTACAAGTAATGCTTAGCTATGTCAACCGTTACGTTGTCATTAGTGTCACATGATCCATTATAACATTTGTATTATTCAAAGTATGAGAAGAAATAGAAGATATCTCAAAGATCTGTAACCTGTGAAAAAACAGCCAGTCTGTGGCCTCATTCTATTATGGAACTTCTTGGTGACTTCTCAAAATGTTATCAAGAAAAATAGGGGATGCTTTATTCTCTGTATAAATATTCTGGTGGTTATTCTCCCATAGGAGCTAGATTTACAGGATACTTACTCTATATTCCTTTTACTAGATAACTCCCCTTAATGTGTGGATGACAGACAGTTGCTTATCTAACGGAATACATAAGTCCCTATCAGATCACATGCCCGCCTGAAAAAGGGCCACTACTCTAATGAAGCAGAGTGAGACTTCTGTCTCAGGAAACGCCTCTAGGGGAATAGAAAAGGCAACGGGAAAATAATAACTAAAAAACAAACTGCCCTTTTAAAAAAAAAGCATGTGCTAAGAGCATTTGAGGGGCCCCCTCGATCCCCTATTGGTTTCCCCCCAAAACTGTTGTGGGGGTTGCTGGTATTTAACTCCTCTAATGTCGTATCATATAGGGAGAGCAGAGCCACAGCAGTAAAGTCCTCATGATGTCAGAGGACTACCTCTAAAGCCAGGGACCTTCCCTGGTCTTCCCCAAACAGCCCTGGTGGTCTAGTCTAAACACAGAGTCACATGGTCTATAACTGGGTCACATGGTCTGTAGCACTGGGCCACATGGTCTGTAGCACAGGGTCACATGGTCTGTAGCACAGGATCACATGGTCAGTAGCACAGGGTCACGTGATCTGTAATCAGTGTTGCCAGAGTCCCACAGTCAAGGAAGAAATCCCGTCCAAACACTGGCCTTGGCAGCCCCACCACTCCTCGCCTAGTTACACCCCGCCTCCTGGCACCTAAATCAACTTTTGAATGGCGCCTTTAGGTGGGTTGCGAAGTAAAGTGTGTGTGGTTTTGTATGGGTGTGGATTCTTTTGTGGGTGTGGCAAAAGTTTTGATAATTTTGTATTTTTAAAGTTTTTTTATACAGTTCTCCATAACACATAAATCATATGTTGGTGCAACTGCTACATTATGATAGAAAATCCTACCATACTTCCTCTAGAAGATTTGTAAGCCTGCCACCAAGTCAAGGTAACTCTTTCAGCAGGGCCTAACAAACCTAACTAGTCTAACCTATCACACTCTAAAGCTAACCTAACCTAACCTAAAGCTAATCTAAAGCTAACCTAACCATATGAAATTCCATATGCACACACGTGTAACTTCGACGTTTCAGCTCCATGGTTGATGGTCATTTCAGAACGAGACTCTTCTGCTACTGTGTTCGTGACCAACCAGCTCACAACAGCATCAGAGGAGGGGTGTCCATGCCAGCGAGTTTTTTTTTAGTAGAATATCTGAGCCTGGGAGCAACTTTGAAAGGTAAACGTAAAACAAAAACTGGGTTTGTGGGGATGAGCTATATGTCATAAAATTTTTCTTAGGAGGGTGGACATGCCCTTCAAAAAACCTGCCCAGGTTGGGTTGAACTGCACTGAACTGTTTTTTTTTTTTTGGGGGGGGGTTTGAGGGGCCCCATCTAAAATCTTGTCATGGGGCCCAGCGATTTCTAGCTACGCCACTGGCCACGGCCACAACAAGAATCCACACCCACAACAAAAAACACACCCACCATGTCTAGCCGCCTGTTAGATTGGGAGCGCCTTTTTACAAAGTTTGACTCTAAAAACCCTAGAAGCACCCCTGAGTTCAGGTCTCTCCCATCCCTGTGTATATTTTTTTTGGTTTGCATGCAAGCCAGACAGTTGGCACCATAGCTGTGTTTAGCAATCACATAAATACAGTACAGGTATTATCTATAGAGAATCAAGGCAATAGTGTGAGAGAATCAAGGCAATAAAATGAAATAACACATAGGTGTGTAAGCATTAGACCTTGGGCACAGCGTCTATAAAATCAGACTCTTTTGTCAGTTATTTAATTAAACATCCAATACCGAAAAGCTGATTGGAACAGTAATTAGTACAAAATGAGTCACTGCTTAACGAATAAGAGGTGTAAACGTATGATCTGTTATTCTGGTATCTGGGTCAGATATTAACAGAAATGCATTAAAGAGTAGAAGCAGACATTCATAATATAGATATCTTATATACTTACCTACAGTACCTCGAGTAGCCCGGAAGTTTGCCACAGGGGAAGGATGCGCCGGGGGTAGATGTGGTTGGGGATTGGAAGTGCCAGGGGGTGTATGCACTGGGCGGGGTGGGTGTCTGAAAAACAAGGAATTGCTCCACTGGGGTGGGTGGGTGTCAGTGGGATGGCGATTCTTGGGATTTTCTGGTTATTCTCTAAAGGAGACTTTGTTAATAATTGTTAGTGTTAATAAAGTTTATATACAAAAGATAGAGGAGCGGGGTGGAGAATACAGAGACTAAATTGTATTCTCCTAGCAATTGCTTTTATGGCAGTTTATGGCCCACATATCAGGTTAGCATTGTGTTTTTATTCATTTCACTTTACGACAGAGTGGTAATGTATGGCGATATGCTTCGATAAGCGAAATGATGGTATGCAGGTGAAGGTTCTCATTCATCCAGGTCATGGTATATCTGTTGTATTCAGTTAGATCAACTGGACTTTTAGATGGACGTTTAGTTCTTGAAGACCAGTCATCCGACTGGATCTCTCAATTCAGAATGACTTGTACAAGAATCTGTGGCAATTATGTATCCTGGAAAGTCCCAATTAGCATATCACAGCCAAGTGTTAAGGGCGTTATTGCATTGTGGCTAAGAGGTGTTATAGGAACACCCAGGGTGTCAAAACAGCATTGTACATGGCAGACAGTTGGTGTCAAACCCCCCACCTCTATTTAGGCTTGGTTTCTTTATTTTCACATAAATGGCCTCCTTGACACCTCTCTTGAACAAGTCACGTTCCTTTGCCAATATGTTGACATTACAATCTTCAAAGGTATGTCCTTTATCCTTAAGATGCAGATACACGGCTGAGTCCTGACCCGAGGAATTGGCTCTTCTGTGCTGGGCCATACGTTGATGCAGTTGCTATTTGGTCTCCCCCACATACAAATCAGAGAACTCTTCACTGCACTGCGTATATAATGACGCTTTTCTTGTGTTTCGGTATTGGGTCTTTCGGAAGCCAAACTTAGAGCGATTGCGGCTCTAGGTAAATAAATCCCAGCTTATTATATTGTTAATGTGCTCTGTGTATTGGGACAATTTTGTTTGGTGAGTTTAGTTCCCCTTTATCAAAACAATGCTGAATTTGTCACTAGACAGCAAAAGGTTTACCAGCAGGTGAGCACTGTGTGCAGAAAGCATAAGAATATGAAAGTAAATTAAAAAGGGGCGTAAAATGGGACCAGAATGGATAAAGTAGCGCTATATGGAATACGAAAGAAAATATGGTAAGTGGCAATTTAACAAACCTTAAACACTGTTTATTAGAGATAGGTACAGTTTAAGGCAGTCTATTTATTAAAGAGAAACAGTATAACAGCTCCTATCTATATCATAAATACATATAATACATTAAGAAGCAATATTGACTAGGGGACTGGCTGGCAGGCAGGATATTGAAATTGGTGTTGAAATAAATTCTATAGCCATTTGTGGCATGTAATAGGATTTGTTATAGTCATTATTCCCCCTGAATAATATAAAAACCACACAGGAACAGGTCATTTTAACCAAGCATTATGTTCTAGTTGGTGTGCTGCCAACTATGTCAATATATATTCTCTTTCTCCAAATACCGTCCATGACTAATGTGTCTAACACATAATAATTGGATTTGTTATGTTCTGACGTAGGCAAAATAAGTAAAAAGAGAAGAAATACCAGAGAACTTAACTAGCCATTGGCTTTAATTTTACCAAAGCATGAGGGGTAAATTAACCCCAGAGCCTAGCGAGGTAGAGGCTCAGAAATTTACAGATTTTTGTGGGGTGGGCCCACTGGGGAGACATTTGTCTGATATGATCAAGAACAAGATCTGGCATAATGAATATGTTGATATTTGGTTTTTGATAATTCCAGAAATATTAACATCGAAAAAAATAAAATTTGGTAATTGGGTGCAGGCCTTCCATGTTCTAGCTGGGTTATAGGGGGCACAAATGCTCCAAACTTTTTGTCTATCTGGACATGATATTCAGAGCATAAAAAGTGCATAGGGCTACAGGATGGTGGAGGTACGAAGATGAGTTTTAGCAGAGATTGGCTCTGAGGCTGGAAGTGGGCTAGAACACAAAACCCACTGATTCTTGACTGCGTAACATGATCGCATATGGTGCCTCCAGCCCATGTGCATTTTCCGGTTGGTCTCCTGTTGCTGTGGGTGGTCCAAAAAGACAGGAGTCTGTCTCCCTCCATGATTGAAATGCTGGGCTTGGACCCTGATACAATAGACCTGGGATGTAAGAAAATACGTTCGGACCACTCCTGGTGAGTCCCGCAGTGTGCACGTGTGAAGACATTAAGGTATTCGACACTCCTGAAATTGGGGCTCAGCCTACTCATTTGGGTTGTGAGTATAGTAAAGATTGTGGATACTGGAGACAGCTTGTTATACCAACTTGCAAACTGATTAAACAAGAAAAATTTTCCCTGGTAATGGGCATATGAACTTTGGTATGTTGTGAGATATGGTCAACAAGTTTGAAATTTGATAATACACTCACCAGTATATGATGTTAAACTTTTCACATAGTTGGATTTGAAGAATACACTCCGTTTGGAATCCATGTTCTCCCCTTCTCATAAGTTCTTGATGGGTGATACAATTATGGTTGTTTTATTATATGTATCTTTTTAACTAACACACATTATTCATATAGGATGTAAATAGCATTTGACAATAGCTATCCTAGGAGGTAAATGCATGAATTTAGACTTGTGCTGTTTTTGCATAAAGATAGATAGATAGATAGATAGAGATAGATAAATAGATAGATATCCTTATTGTCTGCAGCTTTCGTTCATTTTTGTCTGCAGTTGAACTGGTGGCAGCCAGTAAACCCAAGCCAGGGGAATTGTTAGCCCAGGATATTCACATGTAATATAGGGTATAGGGTGAGAATGACCAAATCTTATGTTCCTTAAAGGGATCTGGTTTTTCATTCATCCCTTTTCAGGCCCTTTTGCCCAATTCAGTCAGTGGCTAACTATGCTAGAATCAGGGTGCAGGGTTCTACCTTCTTACCCCATGCAGAAGCAGCTATGCTTAACATTTTTTATATTTAAGTCATTACTCAAAACATCACTCTCAAAGTTAGGTTTACCTCCCAGGGATTATAGTGCCCACTCTTTTAGAATTGGCACAGCCACAGTGTCTTTCTCTCTTGGCTTTTCCGATGCTGAAGTTGACAAGAGGCCTCATGCATTCTGATGGGGTGCACCTTAATAAAATCAGGCTAGACATTTCACTCTCAGGTTTATAGGAAAATGTTGTTAGATGGCGGTCAGAGTTCCGCGTAGGTTTACACCAACTCATGGTGGTGAATACATCTTGCAAGTGGTATATGCAAAAGCTGTTACATGCCCACTGATTCTGGCATTCCCTTTTTGACCTACAGTGGGATTGGTAAACAAGACATACATGGTATCATGTTATAACTAATTGGTTATTAAAACTGGCTGAACAAGTGTTGTGTGTTATTTGGTAAGAGTGTAATCATTTGGGTTGGGGTGTGGTTAAGTTTAATAGGCATGGCGGGTATTTTCCCTAAACTCCTAAACTGGGTAGCACTGCATGGTTTAGGAGTAGTGCGGAGGACCAGAATGGGGAATGCTAGGAGTTGTAGTCCTGCAAGTGGGCAGAAGATAGAGAGAGAATGCGGTGCCAGTGGGTACAAATATGGGTGGTCCGGGGTGCGTCCTGCCGTCGCCACATGCAGCATTGTCATTGCTTCACAAAGGGGGCGGCAACATTATGTGACTTCGCACACCATCTAGCCATCCGATTAAGTCATCACGCACAGGTGGCGGGTGCTGGACTCCTCAGAGGTTACATAAGCCCAAGTTAAACAGGTTTTGTCGAATTGGCCGAATTGTAAACCAACAAGAACAAATCTCGTGTTTTTTTGAGGTTAAGCTATGTTAAAGGATAAGTATGCTGTAAAATCAAGTTAAGTTTAGGTGGAAGCTGCAGCTTAAAAAAACCTGTTGTCATTGTTTTCTTTTTCCTATGTCCCTCCAGAGCCTACCTTTCCAGCTTGCAAGTTGCTGAAATCTTGCTTGTGCCTAGCTGAAGGCTTAGCTCCACCCCTCCAAGATTTGTAGCTTCCTCCTGCTTTCTTCAGCCTCAAATGGTAATGCCCGTTCATTCTGTGCACGCGTCCTCACCACGAACGGAACAAACTTCAGTAATGTATGTATGTATAGTTTATTTATAAAGCGCCACTTGTGGATGCAGCCCTGTAGAGTAATAAAATACAATAAAGTCCTACAAGGGGAACAAATACATAGATAGTTCAGTACATAAATATATAAATTATATAAATAGAAGTGCTAGAGCTTTACCACAAGAGGAAAGGAGGTCCCTACCCTGTAGAGCTTACAATCTAGTTAGGTGGGTAACATACAGATACAATGGAATGGGTATAAGTGCTGGAGTGAGATGTATGCAGTGTAAATAAAACAATCATATACCGTGCTGGTTACCAGATAGATAGGATGTAAGGTTAGATTTAAACCTGCTAATTGAGGTTTCTTGATGTAAAGAGAGGGGAATAGAATTCCAGAGGACGGGAGCCACAAGAGAGGAAGGTTTAGGGTGAGAGGAAGCAGTCCGAGTGGGGGGTCTGTACAGGAGCTGGATCTGCGATGAGCGGATGGTATGGGCAGGAACATATGGGAGACTAGAGAGGAAATATAAGAAGGAGCAGCAGAGCGAAGGGATTTAAATGTTAGGAGAAGGATTTTGTATGTAATGCCCTGTTTAACGGGGTGCCAGATTGTTGTCCGGTAGAGAGGAGATTTGGGATCCTGTTTATTAGAGAGAAAACCAATACGTGTGGCAGAGTTAAATATAGACTGAAGGGGAGAGAGGAAAGCAGGAAACAGGAAGACCAGAAAGTAGTAGGTTGCATTAGCCCATGCGCGATAGGATGAGAGCATGCATAAGCATAGCGATGGTCGGGAGAGATAAGATACTGCGAATTTTGGCTATATTGCAAAGGAAAAGGCGGCAGGTTTTCGCAACATAGTTAATGTGGTTAGAAAAGGAGAGAAAGGAGTCAATAATTACCTCTAGGCATTGTGCCGATTGGATAGGGGAAATGGGGGTATTGTAAACAGAGATAGAGAAAGATGAGAGAAGACCAGGTTTAGGTGCCAAAACGATCAGTTCAGTTTTAGAAAGATTTAATTTGAGGTAGCGTTGAGACATCCAGGAGGAGATGGCAAGGAGGCAGTCAGGGACACGTGACTGGATGTCAGGAGTAAAGGCTCGTACACACATCCGATGTGTGCAGCGAGCAACGACCCCCGACGCGATACATCCGTGCGTCGAATGGCCGTTTCAGATGAGAATCGCCCATGTGTTCGTTCGGTCGGGGGTCATTCGGCGACCTGCCAGGTAGATCGATGAACGACCCTTTCTGAATGAATACACATGAGCGATTCTCCGACGAAACAGCTGTTTGACGCACAGATGTCGTATGGACGTGTTTGGACAGATGTGTGTACGAACTTTTGTGTATCATCTGCATATAAATGATAGAATGAAAGAAACTAAGCCAAAAGAAATAGTGTAGAGAGAGAACAATAAGGGTCCAAGAACAGACCCCTGTGGCACCCCCACACTAAGAGGAACTGGAAAGAGGTGTTGTTAGCATAAGAGACAGAGTAAGTTCGGTCAGAAAGATAGGATAGAAACCAGGATGACGAAGTGCCATGCTAGGCACGAAACGCGTTAGACATAAGATGTTGGTGTATATATATGTATAAATGAAGAAACTTTTTACTTCAGTACTTTTGAGTGAGACCGTTGATTGGAAGTTTGCTGCTGCCCGCTATTTCTTTTTTAGAAACAAGGATGACCACCAGCCTCAAAATGGCAATTGTAGAACAATTATATTCACCATCCTCCTTTCTTCTCACCCTCAGAAGTACCCTGGGGGAGGATCTAAACCAATAGGTCTTTACTTCTTATTATACAACAGTCTGCATGATTTGAAGAATATGTTTGACTTGGGTAAAAAATGTGTCCCAAATAAACATTAAGTGGAAGATAGGTAGACAAATTCATTTTCTATGAGGATCCTTTGCCTTTAAGACACTGCCATAGACAGACACACCTATCTTCTTGTTGCTCTGAAAGAGACATTAAAGGTGAATTCCATAAATAATAAATACTAATTGGATTATACCATTCTTGTGTCCAAGTCCTTCCGGCAATATCACCGTTATAAAATTACTGTTTACATTTCATCAGTGAATGAGACAGACCCACTTCCTCACATCTGATGTATTTGGTGTTTTTAGACTCTGCCAAGAAGAATGATATGTACCAGAGAGCCAAAGTAACTGGCAGCTGATCAAACAGGTGAAAGGTCTGGCATCCTTTCCATAGGTTTTAACAATAGATCTATTTTAATGGCATGAGAATGCAGGGAAGGAATCTGAAAAAGGCTTTATTAAATCCTTGGTTAACTTGCCCTTTTATTTTCAATTTAACTGAAATTGTCTCTGAGCTCCTGCAAAGGCAGATTTATTCTGAGGTCTACCTAGTCTATAACTCTACCAGGGCAGTGACCTGTGTGTGAAACAGTCATTGATTAGCTAAGAGTATTAGACACCCTTCTGGGTGTTTACTATCCCTTTACATACTGACTGACTTAAGTACATTAAATCATCACAGTTTGGCAAGGAAAATTCTAAGCTGCATTCCTTCCTAGCTTGTAAAATAGGATTTCCAAACCACAATATAAGGGAGATGATGTTCCCTTTAGTCATTACAATGTTTGCAAATTTATACATGTATTTCTATGGGTTGATTTACTTGACAATGGATAGAAACACATGCCCTTCCCTGGGGTGGGTCCATAAAACAATTACAAGGAAGCAGATTTCCCTGCTCCTATTGATCTTACAGTAAATTGTTAATTTAAAGAGTGAGCAAAAAACATGGGGGTTCTATAAACAAGACAGAAAGAGGATGTGCTCTGGAAAACCAACCTTACGCAGCCCCCTTACCTAGAACAAGACCTTGGCAGAACAGAAGCTCTCCATATAACTGAGCAGCAGGAGGATGAGAATGCTGATTTTCAAAACATTTTATGTCGCATTTAGCAATGCAAACTTCTGAAGTAGCAGTTCTCCTGCTCAGTCCATGCCACCTACACAGGTCCCATAACTTACAGAGAAGAGAAGGAGGTGAGGCAAACTGGAGGATGATCTGAAGAGCTGTCAGTTGCTGCACAAGCATATCGTTGGCAGCTCACAACTCTTGCTAGAGAGCAGAAATTAAATTTTAATTACCTTCTCATACCTCACTCATGTCCATTTAAATTAAATTTACAATAAAATTCAGGCACTCTCATGGCACTATTCTGGCTCTCCCAATGCAAACCTCTGGCTTTGCCATGACACATCTCTCACTTTGCAATAGCTCTTTAATGGCCCCCCTTAACTCTCTAACGGAAAACCTTTGGCTATGTCACTGCAGACCTTTTGCTCTCTCATAACAAACCTTTGGCTCTGTCATGACACATTTACTGGGACCCCTTAACTCTCTCATGGCACATCTCTAGCACTATTACAGCTCACCTCAGGCTCTAGCTCTATAATTTCATGACTGAAGGCTGGTACAGACATGCAATTTCCCAACCAACGCCCGATGAACAAGTAGCTGACATTTCATCCAATAATTGCACTCGGTCAGTCATTGTTGGTGATCCATCCCAACGGTTCCACACGTGTGCAATTATCACCTGAAACGGCCACTCATTGGCTTGTTGGGCATCGGGTGTGTAAATCTCTTATTGGCACACCTCTAGCTCTATCATGGCAGACCTCTAGTTCTGTCAGAGCACACCCCTGGCTTTCCCATAACATTCTTCTAACTCTGCCATGGTGCATTTTTGGTTCTTTTATGGCAAACCTCTATCCCCAACATACAGTATGACAAATAAAGTTTTGCTATCACTGTCAATACATTTATTATTGAAACTCGTATCTTAGAAACACATGAAACACTACCATAATTTGGTAAACATTTCAATCGGGTTGTACAAAGGGTAAAAATTACATATATTTGCGATCAATATGTGTTAAAAAGCACACACTAGTGAAAGGTAGTTGGACTGGCCACACTAGGTGTGCTGCTGTACACTGCAATCTGTTAATCGTAGAGCATGCAAACCGCATTTTTTCCCGCAATCGCAGCACACGTGACAATGCAAATGAGTGCACATTTCCAGCTTGGATGCACTATAGCAGTGATGCCCAGCATGCGGCCAGATCGCAATCAGGAGCAGCCCTTATCCGGACCTGCGTCTCCTGCTGATCTGAAACCCCCCAAGTGTTTCCCCTTCTCCTGTTGCTTCCCCGCATGGTGTCACCACCATCCCAGCAGCAGCAAAGGGTTCTCAGGTTGGAGTGCAATGGACAGCCCGACCTTCTCGTACCTCCAATGCCAGCTGTGGAGAAGCCTCCAAATCAGCAAGTCCCAGAGAAGCAGCAGGAGGACAAGGGCCAAACATCACAGTGCAGGGACTGCTGGCTATAATTGAGATAGAAGAAACGGTGCAAAGGATGATCCAGTGGGGAAGAATCAAGGGGCAAAACCAAGTGTTAGACCAAGTTTTTTATTTTTCCCAACCTGTGCTGCTCCGTGACTGTATTGTTATCGCCCAAGATTAAAGCAGCCCCCACAGTGTCGCTGGCACCTTGACCCACCTGAAAGAGCAGCTCCTTCCGCACATCAAAGGGAAGGATGGGGACAGTCACCAGGTGGGGAATCCCCCTCTGACCCACACTGTCCTCATCTCTAACTGTCTGGACTCTAGAAGGTGTTAGGGTTAGGGTCAGCACCAAGGACAGTGACCCTGCTAAGCACAGGACCTGATCCTACAGCCCCTGGGTGAGTAGTCAGACTGGACACAGTCAAGTTTTGGGATTTCTGTAGTACAGTATATATAATATACTGTATATGTGTGAAGACTGTGGGCTTTCTATCACTCTAGGGAAGTTTATATATTGATTACCCTTTAAGAATTTCTCATTTTTGTCATCTGTAACTTAACTATTACAACAAGATTTTCATTACACCCAATGGGATTGAACAACTGCAGGTGACCAATTGTACCAATAGGAGGTCAGGTTATTGATCAGTTTGTATGTCAGTCATTGGAATGTATTGTAATTATTATACAAATATGGGCATGCCCTGTGAGCTCTGAAGCTGCCTCTGCCAGATCTGCCATGCAACTACTGGGGGACTTCTCTCTGCAGTTAAAGGAACAAGTATTTTCTAGAAGGCCACATACTTAATTTATATAGGCCTATAAATGTATTGTGAAGCCAGGGGCCGCAAATGAGGCCGTTGAGGTCAAATGGGTTCGGCACCCCTGCACTATAGCATGGCTATCATACATGTATGATTGTGGCTGTACATTTACGGCCACCATCATACTTTTACGATAACCTGTGGTTTTCCATACCGCCTTTGAATATGTTCCAAAATGTGGCAACTATTACCATAGCTCTACATCAAATGTCATCACCAAAAATATTTTTGTTATCTAAACCTTCGAATTCCTCCTGATGGTAAATCATGGTTTAAAACAAATTAGTGGCAATTTATTCTTTGTGGCTAGTCATTGAATGGTAAGATAATTCTTTATTAAGTTCAATTAAATCCTCTTACACAAACTACTCTGGATATAAAATTATGTGGACAAGAGAGTTTCCTTCCTTCATCTCAGATAGTCTGTGCAGATGTTGCAGAAGCTACAGTACATTGTGCTACATAAGAGCCAGTTTTAAAGCCCAGAAGCGCTCAGTAATTCCCCATAAACTTTAACATAACATTATTTTGTACTGGAGATATTATAGGTGTGAGTTAATAAGATGATCTCAGAGCTTTCATTGCTGGAAGGCATGCCAAGCCCTGTATTGAGGTAACATGATACATACACATCCCAGTGACCAAACCCACTTACTGATACAGATAAAAGGGTTGTTTGATCCATTAGAAATTCACTGTTACTTCACTGTTTGCTAATCGTCAGCATCAAAGATTTACAGTTGCAATAGCAGGACCATGTCTAGCAATCGCCAATACCAATATTCTGTTGGAGGAAGCAACAAAAGATTTAGTGCTTCTTCCGCTATACCATCAGGGGCAAACAGAAGCAGCTTCAGTTCTCACTCTGTCTCTCGTTCTGGCAGTGGTGGTGCAAGCGGTGGCCGTTCTAGCTATGGTGGCTTTGGCAGCAGAAGTCTTCAAAACTATGGTGGCTATAGAAGAGTTGCAGTTAGTTATGGGGCTCCTTCACGTTTCGGTCTGAAGGGTTCTGGATTTGAATCTCACATTGGGGCCAGCCATGGTTTTGATTTGGGGGCTGGAATGGGTTCATTTGGTGGTGCTGGATTTCCAGTGTGCCCTCCTGGTGGCATTCAAGAAGTAACAGTTAATCAAAGCTTGTTAGCTCCCCTCAACCTAGAAATTGACCCATCCATACAGAGAGTGCGAAAAGAAGAAAGGGAACAGATTAAGACTCTCAACAACAAATTTGCTTCTTTTATCGATAAGGCAAGTACATTGTTTTTATCATTGTTTGTGTATAAGTGCATTCTCCTGTAGGTTGAACATATAAATCAATCATACCCAACAATTGTATGCAAGATTCCATATTGTCTAGAAAAGAAACAAACATTGAAGTAGACACTGAGCAGGTTTGTACCTATTCTTGTTGTCCAGGTTCGATTTTTAGAGCAACAGAACAAAGTACTGGAAACAAAATGGAAACTTTTGCAAGAACAGGGCATAAAAACTGTTAAGACCAACATCGAGCCTATGTTTGATGCTTACATTAACTCCCTCAGAAGGCAACTAGACAATCTAGGAAATGAAAAGGTTCGTTTCGAAACAGAATTAAGGCAGGTGCAGGATACTGTAGAGGACTTCAAAAACAAGTAAGTGAAATCAAGACCATTTCAGGCCAGTAAATCTGTTTTAAAGAAAGTGCAAATCCTTTCTGTCCAGTAGTAAAACCTTTCACTTTAAGTTAACCTCAGTTAGAAATGTTAATAGACATGTTTCAGATATTTTCCTTCTGTTTATACATGTAGAGATTTTAACTTTGTACACTGTGTTTCAACTGGACACAACTACAAATAGATCTTTAGCAAAAACTCTAGAGAAAAACAGGCTGATTTAAGGGCCTGGGTAGGGTGCACGTTACTTGAAGTTGTAGTAAGCGCAATGCGGGATGGTCCTGCACACCTCTCATTCATCTATGAATTGATAATAGCATGAATAGCTGGGTGATCCTGTACTTCAGGCAGTATATATATCCAAAAAATGTGACTGATATGATGTTGGGTAACTAATGTCTGCATCTCTCAGGTATGAAGATGAAATCAATAAGCGAACTGCTGCAGAAAATGAATTTGTGGTGCTTAAAAAGGTAAGTTTACAGTTGAGATCCTTTAATGCAGCATCCTCTGTTTCTCCATCTGGTTATAAAATGATTCCATGCGTACCTTCATATTGCAATATAGGATGTAGATGCTGCCTACATGAACAAAGTAGAGCTGGAGGCCAAGGTGGATGCTCTGACAGACGAGATCAACTTTTTACGGGCCCTGTATGAAGCGGTAACTATTCACATTTTTATCACATGTACTAAAGCAATAGCTAAAAGCTCGATATTATATTTCAATACAAAAATAAAAACAATGCCAGACAGAAACCTTATAATCACATTGTGTCTAAGACATTATTTGCATTTCCTAGAATGGGAATCCAGAAAAATAAATGAAACAGGATTGATATATTAATGTATCTGAAATAGCCAAGGACTTTCTGTCTCTCAGGAACTTGCCCAGATGCAGGCTCAGATCTCAGATACTTCAGTAGTCCTCTCCATGAACAACAACAGAAGTCTGGACTTGGACAGCATCATTGCCGAGGTTAAGGCTCAATATGAAGACATTGCAAACAGGAGCCGAGCAGAGGCAGAATCCTGGTACCAAACAAAAGTAAGGAATTCCTCGTTGTCTTTTGTTAACGTTTTTTCTTTGCAGAAGTTTAGGACTGAAAAATGTCTTGTGTCTTTCCAATGGCCAAAATACAGACTACTCCCCTCTGTAGCTGATATAACACATTAAGCATGAACTAGTATGATATATAATGTGTATAGACATTAGTTAAAGTTCATTTTAACATTGTATTATTAACAGTGCAGTTCATATACAGATATCCACATTCATATTTAAGTGTTAAATCTTTGACTTTCCCACAGTATGAGGAACTACAGATGTCTGCAGGAAGACATGGGGATGATCTGAGGAATACCAAAGTGGAAATCTCTGAGCTGAATCGCATGATTAACAGGCTACGATCAGAAATCGACAATGTAAAGAAACAGGTGAGATTAAGTAAGGAGCATTGATCGGGAACATGGCATCAATCTCATTGGACAAGGCGAACTGTAAAAGAAGGCAGATTAAATAAATCCTTAAAATATTAACTTTAAAGGGGAGGTTTAGCATACTCATTGTTTTAACGGGGGGGGGGGTAAAATAGTTATTTTCTTATGTTAATGATCATAACCTGCACATCCAGTAATATCATGTGCATAAATAAATGCTTCCAAAGTGCTGAGTTCCTATTTGCAGGACCCCTAATAGTGTGCATAATGGTCTCAGTCACTAGGTTAATGTAATTTCTCAGTAGAGAGCTGAGCATGTTTGACCCATCCAACAGCCAATCAGTAGAAATTACTGTTAGGAACATTTCAAGGCAGTGTGCATCCTGGGAAAAAGAAGGACTGACATTTTCAGAATCTGAAATGGTTCACTACTGACCACAGCAAAGCATAGCAATGAGTATGAAATCCATGGATTCTTCAAAAATTACTACCAGGGCATGTGTAATATAGATAAATACTTTAAACAATAATGATCTTTTACTCAGAACTTCCCCTTCAAATAATGATGTTTAACAGTATTATTAAGAATTATTTTGCCTTTTCTATGTCTTCGTCTTACGGATGGTAAAAGGTAAGTGTTGCTATAGAAGCTGCCTTAATGCAAAACTCATTGCCATTATAACCCCTTTTTTTGGTATCTAGTGTGCCAAACTACAGGCTGCAATTACAGAGGCTGAAGAAAGAGGTGAACTCGCACTAAAGGATGCAAAACAAAAACTAGCCGATCTCGAGGATGCTCTCCAGAAAGCCAAGCAGGATATGGCCAGGCAGTTGCGTGAATACCAAGAGTTGATGAATGTTAAACTGGCCTTGGATGTTGAGATTGCAACCTACAGGAAGCTGCTGGAAGGAGAGGAAAGCAGGTAGATAACTATCAGGGAGAATCAATATCCATATGTCAACCTGATATGTCATGTCGGGTTAACATATGTTTTACCCTTATTTTAGGGCACTGCTCCTTTTTCAAAACTTTTTGGAATTAGCACACTGCACCCGATAGGATTCCCCATTGGTTACATTTCGTGCTACCTCATATAACGTGGGGGTGCAACTGGTAATAAACGAGCACAAACAGGAGCGTCATACCATTCCGCAAGCCCACAATGCAATACTGGACGTGATCATGTCTACATCTGGTATTGTATCGTGGGATTGCTGAAAGGTAAGTAGCAGGGATTTTCTATATTTTCTGTATGCATCTCCCCGAATGTTTCTAATTCACATTAAATGTCTTTAACTTGAAAAAACAAATCCATGACTAGACAATATAAATATGGATAGTAAATACAGTAGATGAATCCAATTGGTTACATTTTTAATAGGAATCCTTTCAGTACTTAAAAAGACAGATTAGAATGTTATTGTTAGGCTGGATGTTTAATGTAAACAGTAGCTCCACCCTATCAAAGCTAGAATTTAAAACTAGCTGAGAATAAACATGGAAGGTTTGGAGGGGATATGGAAGGATAATGGAGCAGATATGTTAGTTGTAGGCTGTATTAATATAGCACTGACAGGATTCCTAAAAAAACACAGTCAGGGAGATTCAATAAAAGTTCTTATCATTTACAATGGTGCTAATTTTGCCCCCACCAATCAGATGTTAACTTTCAAATGTGAAATAAGATCTGATTGGTTTGGGCAAAATTTGCACCATTTTAAACGATAAGAACTTTTATTGAATCTCGCTGAGTCTTGTTAGTCTCACTCTATGAAGGAGAGCATCATTGGGCCCTATGTATAACCTAATCACTAATGTGCGATACTACGCATTTTCATTAAATTTCGGTGGCAGATGTAAATGTATGCCACAATCGTACATTTACACCAAACGTTTGTTAATTGACAAAATGTTCAGTCATAGAATACCATGCGGTAGTAATAGGGATCATAGATCTGCGATCGTGGTCATAGACTTACGCCCGTTTTAACGTTCTGTAAATTAACAATGATTAACCTGATGTATCGCTAAAAAGCTATGACATGCATTTATAAATATGGCCCCTTGCAAGTAGGGATGGCCGGTTTGCGGATCCGAACCCGGATCCGCCGCGGATTTATCCCGTTCGCGAACGGCGGATTTTTCCGGATTTTCCGCCCTCCGAACTTCCGATTCGCGGATTTTTAGTATTTTCGAACATTTTCGAAATTACAAGTTTTCAAGCAATTTCAAAAATGTTAGAAAATAAGAGAAAACGTAATTTTCGAAAATTTTAGAAAATACAAGGATTTCTCTTATTTCCATAAATAAGTATTTTCAAAAATTTTCGAAATTATGAGGATTACTCGTATTTTCAAAAATACATATTTTCGAAAATTTTCGAAAATCCGCGAAACCCCGTGATTACGAACATTTTCGAAAATACGAAAAATCTTGTTTTTTTATTTTTCATTTTAATGGGTCCGCTCGCGGATTTTCGAATTTTTTTGAAAATTCGCGGATCCTCGAGCGGACCGGATTTTGCGAAGTTCGGACATCTCTACTTGTAAGCCAATAATTGAGGAATTTACCAAGAGTCTCAAACACACTTCTCATGGAAATTTAATATTGTGCTTGTGGCAAGACCTGCTAAAATACAGAAAGAGTCACTAGGCATCTTTACTTAGTTTTATGAGTTAGTAAGTAAGTTTTTCCTAAGCAAGATTTAATAATAAATAGTAACATTGTAATTGAGGTTGAATAAAGACATATGTCCATCTAGTCCAACCTCTACTCCCTCCTCTTTAACATTACCTAACAATAAACATTTTTCTCTGGCAGGTTGTCAGGAGAAGGTGTTGGACCTGTAAACATATGTAAGTATAACTGGAATTATTCACAACTGTCTTTGCCATTTTGGTGTAATTCCTAATTACTCCTCTTTTTAATAGCTGTTGTGAGCTCCAACTACAGTGGTAGCAGTGGAACAGGCCTTGGCTATGGAATTGGAGGAATGGGAGGAGGAAGCGGGTATTCAATGGGAGGTGGACAAGGATATGGAGGTGGACAAGGATATGGAGGTGGACAAGGATATGGAGGTGGTGCAATTTCAGGAAATATGGGAGGTGGAAGTTTTTCTGTAAACAGTGGAAAATTTTCAAGCTTTGGCCCTGGAACTGGAAGCAGCTCAAGTGTAAAGATTATTTCAAAAACCTCCACAAGCTCCAGAAAGTATTAGTCCTCTTAACTAGTTACAGTATAAATACCGCCAGCTGCATTTTCAAAGAATTGCTGTAAAACCATGTGTGCTGTATGCCTTGTACCTTTATCTAGCCTTGTGTTACTCAGTTTTACCTTTGTATCTCACTGCAGTTCTTTCTAGATTTACATTTCTTGAACTCTAAATCTAAAACAAAAAAAGGACAAAAAATGTTGTTACTCCCAAAGCAGATTATTTCATAGAGTATTAATACTGTGTGTGGTCACTGTTCTGGATATGCACTAACTGATCATTGTCACTTTAAAAAAGAACACGCACTACAAACTGATGCTTTGACTGAAAGAAATTCTAAAATCTAAAATCTTCTTAATAAACTGCATTCATTCATCAACGTTCTGGGTGTCCTTTTGTTAACAGTTCTATAAAGGTTTTACACATAGATTAACAAAGGGGCAAAATGAATTAGATTAGCAAATGGTAATTCTGACCGTGGAGGGAAAATTTTAGGGAAACCAATCAGCCATGAAACATATATAACTGGGATGATAATGATTAATATTATCCACTTGAATTAAAAGACACAGACTCCAACTTTTTTGGGAAAGACGGTCGGCCACGGATTATATTAATAACAATTTACATATGCTCCTTAATACATTACCAGCACTGTATCCCCCCTGCATACCTTAAAGGGACAGTTCAGTAGAAATTATGAATATTTGTTAAATTGTTAGTTTGTGTAATGCCTTCTTAGTTATTCTACATATTCTCTTTCATTTTGAAAAATCAGTTGATTTCATACCCTTTGCTGTTCCCTGCTGTTGACATTGGTGAGCTGACATTTCAGGTACTAATGGTCCTTATTCTTCCCAGGATGCACCAAATTCTTGGAATGTTCCTAACAGTTATTTCTACTGATTGACTGTTGGATGGGTCAAAGATGCTCAGATCTCTACTGAGCAACTGAATCAACCCAGGCGCTGGGTCAAGGGCAAGACCATAACGGCCTCTACTAGGGGTCCTGCAAACAGGAAGTCAGTATTTCGGTTGCATTTATTTATACACAGACAAAATGCTGAATTGGCAGATTAAAATCATTTGGATGAAAAAATATTTTTTTATGCTCTTTTTTCTGAAAAGTGTATGTATTTTCACTGAACTTCCCCTATAACCAGACTTGTTGTTAACCATCCTAGCCGTAGATGACATCTTGAATGCCAACCTCTGTGTTGAGGGCATATAACGGCTGCATAAAATTATCCAGCAAGGGTGTACCGCCAGCCATGACTCCAACAAATTTTCATAACAAACTTTATACAGTATAACATAACAACAGGGAGGGAGGAATGAGCTGCTCCCTGATCACCGGCAAACCTAAAATGGCACCGGTGACCGAGTGGAGCCGGCTTTTATAGACGCGACATTGTGCAATGACATCATTGCCTGTGCCGCATCTCGCGAGAAGAAACCCGGCGGCGGAAACAGGGATGCCAGCTCAAATAAGGTGCATCTTCCCCTAAGCCCGATCCCTCCCCAATGGTCAGCCGCCCCATCCCCTATACGTGGCAGGGCTAACATTTAATAATTTTTTCAGTGACACACTAATACAATCATATTAAAGAGGAATTATGTACCTGCCTCCTGCACTTCCCTTTTACTTCCCATTAAAATTTCCCATGATGAGAAAATTAACTGCTTTTTGCAGAATACATCTCCCCATAGGCCAGGTCCCACGCCTCGATTGGATTAGCAAGTGATAGTTTATTCCTAATTAACCCAGAGGTAAGGAGCTAGTGGTTTATGTAATACCCTAGGGTATTTTCAATGGAGTGGGGTGGTTTGGGGAGTGTAAATCCCCTTTAAAAAATATTAATGGCTCAAAAATGACCCCATCTTTGTCATAAACATTAGGTAGGAATCGTGGTTAAGGGAAATGGGTTACACTTGGTGGGCATATTTTATTATTCATCCTAGCAATACCAATGTCTATTTCAAACCAATGGGGTAGAACTCATCAGACAGTTGCCTATGACTAAGGGAGCGTGGTGCTCTTGAAATGCGCCAGGCGGTTGTTTTTAAATGTTGTTTCCAATAAAGATAAAGTTTACAAAGATACTGCTTTGTATCCAGTACTTGGAGTGTTAGACAAACCTTACAACAGATTACCTAATATAAATATAATAAAAACATCTAGGTGCTTCCAAATGCTAAAACACAAAATAATAAAAGAGAACAAAATGTCATCATTCTAATATGGCTTGAGAAAGGTAATGGATGTTACCGAAACGTCGCCTTTTATTTTTATACGATGATTAACCAAGAATAAATTTTCTACGAGTGCTGCACAGATTTGTTCTCTTTTCTATATTCATTGGAGGAATACAGGTGTCCTCACTAGTGCGTGCACCAACCCTGCAATTTTTTCACTAGGTGGAGTGCTGCTGTTACACCTGTCTTTTGTTTATATATATATATATATATATATATATATATATATATATATATATATATAATTTGTATATTCACAGCACTCCACTACTTTATATGGTCCGGTGCAATGCCTAAGGGAATATAGCTGTATTATTCCCTATAATACAAACAAGCTGTAAAGGCAGCACTCTGGACACTTAGTTCATATATATACAGATTCTGACAAAAGTCTTGTTCCCTGTGTATTTTGCAGTAACTCCTGCTATTAACCTCATTTTTAATTGATCAATTGGTGTTAGAAATAGCTCCTATGAAAAGCTAAGGGCCCTCCCAAATAATATTAAATGTACTGGTAAAAAATAGTTTCACTGAAAAAAGATTTATCATTTAATCAAGACAGAAAGGTCAAAATGTTGCAAGACAAAAGTGTAGTCGCCTATACAGAACATGATCTACTTTACAGCCAATCCGAAAATATGTCAGCAAATTAAGTAGTGGTGCTGTAAGATCCAAATTTAATATTTTGTATGACTTCCATGAGCTTGAAGGACAGCATCCATGTGGTTTGGCAAAGATTCATACAATTTATTGATGAAATCATCAGGAATAGCCAAGAAAACAGTCTTGTATGCCTCCCAGTGTTCATCAATATTCTTTGGTTTCGTCTTCCATGCTTCCTCTTTCATCCTACCCCACATATGCTCAATGATCCAATCCTGGAGCATCTTGATCTTCTTCGCCTTAAGGAACTTTGATGTGGAAATGGAAGTATGCGATGGAGCACCATCCTGCTGCAGAATTTGGCCTTTTTTATGGTTGGGAATATATGAGGTAGCTAAGATTTCTTGGTATTTTACACTATCGATGTGGCCTTCCACCCTGCAGATCCCTTGCACACCCCCATACTGGATGTAACCCATACCATGATTTTGCCTCCACCAAACTTCACTGTTTTCTGGGTAAATCTCGGCTCCATGCGGGATCCCGTAGGTCTCCTCCAATATTTGCGGCGACTGTGGTGTAATTCAACAGAAGATTCATCTGAAAAATCCACCTTTTGCCCCTTTTCCAGCGTCCATCCTTTTAGCAGGCTGTGGGACTTGGCAAATGCCACACGGTTTTTCAATTGTCTTTTGTTTAGTGCTGGCTTATGGGCACTGATTCGACCATGGAGGCCATTTCGAGACAGAATCCGACAAACTGTTCTGGTTGACACAGGGATTTCAGGTGACCAGGTCTCTTGGAACTCTGCTGCAGTTGAAAATGGGCTTGTCTTGGATTTTCGAGCCAACAAACGGTCCTCTCGAGCAGTTGTCTTGCGGGGTCTGTCTGACCTGGGCTTGTCAAAAACCTCTCCAGTCTCTTCAAATCTTTTCTTAATCCTCTGAACTTGACACTGAGAGACATTGAAGGTGTGCGCCACATCAGCAGTGGATTTGGTCTTCAGCCTCTTGATAATCAACACTTTAGTCTCAGGGTGAATCTTAGGCATGTTTGCAGAGGTCTATTTGCAGTTGGTGTGAAGGTCTAGTGTACTGGGGTTCTTTTTATACACACCTGACACATAATTGATCCATTATTAGTCACAGGTGAAGCCCATATGACAAGGCAACAACACTTATGTCTTTGCAAAAATTGACTCAATGGGCTTTACCAAGCTGTGAATATTAGAATACTTTTTGTTAGTTTCGTTTTGCATTGAAACATTATTACAAAAGCTGTTTGGGGTAAAATGAACCATTTCTTGAAACAAAATCTGCATTAGAATTATTGTTAGGCGGCACTTCAGGTCTATTTGTACACAAGCGACAAGACTTTAGTCAGAAACTGTATATATATATATATATATATATATATATATATATATATATATATATACACGAAAAAGAGAAAAAAAGTAGCTGCACACACAAATGTACAAATAAAAATATATTATGCATCCTCTTGTAGTTCTGCACCATAAACTAAAAGTGTTGGTGTGTTACTCTACAAATCTATATACAGTATATGGATATACATCACTATAAAAATACTGAAGATTTGAGATGACTGGGACCACCAAGTTAATGGTTAAAAATCTGAGTTTCAAGGTATAAATAGCAATAGTAAGTTAATGTAAGTAAATGGCTTAGAGACCTGGGAAATGGGGAACACGTCAAAACAAGTGTAGATTCACTCTAGCATACCAGTGCTGGCAATTGCCTAGTTTTCAATAGGTGCAGTCCTCCAGAACCGCCTACCATCGGGTAAAAAAAAGTCCAATGGGGACACCTACATATAACCAGAACATATAGAAAAACAAACTTTCTTCGAGTTTCCGTATCGAATATTCAATCATTTTCGAATATTCGAAACCAAGGGAGTAATCGCTATTTCTCTCCATATTCGGGATAGAAGGTTCAGGTATTCAATCTCTAAAAATATTTCATCTTCGATTTTAAAAAATTTATAATTCTGGAATATTCGAACTTCTGCGATTTGACAAATTCTAAAAGCTCCATCGGAACTTTGGAACAGTCAGTTCCATGTCGGAATTAGGTTTGACTCAGAACTGAATTTCATCTCTACTGAAGATCTGTATTCTTTGCATGTTAATGTTTTATTATCTTTAGCAGCCTCAGACGTGTTTTCATTAGCATTCCACAAACAGACAATGATCAACTATAAAAACACAATAGGAATTATGAAGCCAAGTTAAATTTCTGCACATGTTTCTACAACCCATCAATGAACCCATGCTGAATATAGAACAAAACGCCTATAGGCACCTGCTCTTTCTCTGCCACTTCCCCCTACAACCATCTCAGAAACTAAACTAGTGTTTTTTTTGCCAAGTTTTTTATTAACTGACAACAAACAACAATAAAAAGGAAACAATCAAAATGTAAAATGGTCATCCTCATTATGTTTATAGGACCTTATCTAATAATTAGTGTCTCACTGTCACAATCATGTGATTAATGTACATTTATATGGAGAAATGTATGTTATAGCCTGTATTATTGGATATGATTCTCCAATTCCCCTGTCTCTTCAATGTATTATTTCCTGTACAAGGTATTTTGTGTATTTGGTTAAAGGATAGGTGCACCATAAAACAAACCTTAGGTTATTTGCAAGCAGTTGTTTTAAAATTAAAGTCTGCTAAAGCATTTTTCATTCCCCCCGAGCCTACCTTGCTGGTTTCCTCCCCCTGGAACATATTATCTGCAGCTGCGCCCCACCGAGATGTCCCGCTCCCCCGCTTTCCAGATCATAATTACGATCGATATTACAATCTAATGTTGCATAATAAGATTGGGAAAATCTAAAATTTTTTGGCTAATCAATAGTGATGGCCCAGTTCGCGGATTTACCTTGTTCGCGAATGGCGGATGTCGCAGGTTTTCCGCCTTCCGAACTTTTCCAACCCGCGTTTTCGAAAATTTTCGAAATTACGAGGATTTCCCGTATTTTCGAAAATACGGGAAAATACGAGAAATCCTCATAAATTTTAAATTTCGCAGATTTTTCACATTTTTGGACAGAGCAAGCCACATTTTCGGGTCCGTATTTTCGAAGAATCCTCGTATTTTTGAAAATTCCTCGTATTTTCAAAGAATCCTGGTATTTTCAAAGAACGTATTTTGCCGAACTTTCATTTTAATAGGTTTTAAAGGGTCCGCTCGCGGATTTTCAAATTTTTTCGAAAATTCACGGATCCTCGAGCGGACCGGATTTTGCAAAGTTCGGACATCTCTACGAATCAATGGAAATGTCAGATTGTACGTCGGATTGTACATAAGAGTACAGACAATCAGGGGTGCCCCTACCTTGAAGCAAACTGAAACATTTGCTCAGGGCGCTCTCCTGCAGAACACTTAGAAGGCTGCAGTTAAAAAATACTCCTTCCTGCAATACCGCATTTCAACACCAGTCCACCAATCAGTGTTAAGTCATCCCTCCGCCTCCAGTCAGTGTAAAGTCAGCCCAAGTTAGCCCTCCAGTTCACCAGTCATTGTAAGTCAGCACACCATACCCACCTCCACAAGCCATGCCTATGTTCCATTATAAAGCCACACCTGCTTCACGTGTCGCCCCCGTCTGTTTTAGGTGTCAAAAACTCTAGGAACACTTCTGCAGACAATGGACTACCAAACACAGGATACATTCTTTTTGGAATATGTGTTTCCATCTCCAAGGTACTGACTTGTACTGACATTTGAAAAATATAAATAATCCTTTTGTTCTGTTCAATCTATAATATTCTCTAACACCCCTTATGTTTTAACTCACATCTGCAATTGGTAAACCCAGGACATAATAATGGTGTTTCTATAGCAATGGCAACAGATCAAATGTAGTTTATTTCCGAGGAGTCAGGGTACATTCCAATGAACTGTTGGCCAATGAAATTACACTGGAAGAACAGAATGACCTGCTTTCTTTTTCCATTACATATTTGCATGCTTTCTCAAAGCATCCCTTACGATTTCACAAGAGGGCCCCATCTTCTTATTTTTCCTATGACAGATATAGCCTCCTCCCAGAAAACCACTGTGAATGAAGCACAGAAAGGGGCCCCATCATAGTTTTTCAGGGAGGCGCAGTGATTCCTAGTTACGCCAATGGTTATATTTATAGGGTTTAACACAGAAGGTAAATCAAGGGCTTTTAAAATCTATATCAAATATACATCACAATTTCTTCCCCTTAATTCTCAAAAATAACCATTGCTTTGTAATTTTACATTGACAAAGTTTTATAAATTCCAATCTGTATATGCAACTTACTTGTATAGAGTTATCACATCCCCTCATTTTTATCATATTTATAAGGACAACATCTTTATTTTAAAATTCCACGTAAAATAATGTCTGCTGTATAAAATAACAATCAACGTTATTATAACATCGCCATGTAAGATAATAATAAACACCACAGTGTAACATAACTATTGCGTTGTTATTGTAGTGATATTGTTATTTTCCATTAATAAAGTTTTATAAATACCGTCCACAATTTCATCACAAAACAAAACACAAAACAAAGAAATTATTGTAAACAATGGATTTCACCATCATAATTGCAAAATCTTTGCAAAATTAACAACTTTTCAGCTCTGAAAAATAAATTCCATTCTAAAATTGCATAAACAAAGCTTTTATTTCTACATGATGCTGGATTTGCTTCCCGCATCATGTAGAAGGGTCTCCGGGCCCTGCCAAATCAGTAGAACATCCTCCACAAATATCCAGTGTGATTTAAAATACAAACAGTACTTCAGTACTTCAGTACTTCGGCATTGCCAGTAGGAGTCAAATTAAAAACAGTTTTTACTCAGTTCTAGGGACAGACAATTTAGAACAAAGTAAACCTCATTTTTTAAAATCTGTTTCCAGTAACACATCTTCAATTACATTTAAACCCTCTTGCTGGGGTATTGAGGTATATTAAGAAGCTATATATTTACCACAATATAGTATTTGTTTCAGTCTGGATTATATCCCTACATTTACACAATACATCTGTTGTATCTTTTAGGCTGAGTACACATTTTTGGATGGTCCAACCCAACTGACCGTTCGCAATCGCCACTAGAGTGTTCAATAGGAGACTGTACAATCGGCTGTGATTTTCCAACATGTCTGATCGCCCATTCGCCTGATCCGTCCAAATGTGCAACCGACCAATACATGTAAATATCAGTCGGTTGGGCTGAAAACTCTGCTAGTGTGAGCCCATCCTTAGGGAGGTTATTAATTGACACGCCAAAGCTTGTATAATACTATGTAATGTACTAATACCTATGCCAGAGACAATTGGTATTCAATGGGACCTTTCCAACCTTGTATGTATTTTAGGGAGAAAATACATTATTGGTACCCTGGGGTTATCTTTAGTTAAAAATAATTGTAATAATACAATTATGCACATATCTACCAATTTTTTAATTTCATTGTTGGATTTCGGGAGGCGGCTAAAGGAAATGTACAGTCTCGAGAGTCAGGGCCATTTTTATGCATAGGCCACCTAGGCAAAGTGCTAGGGCACCTATGTTAAACCAGGGCACCCAGTGTTCTCCCTAGCATCTCTCTGTCAGCTTTTACTTGCTGTGTTAGAACTGCTCTCCTTGTTCTGCTGCTGTAATTTGTAATATTGTAGTGGGTAGAGAGCCTGAATTCAGCTCCCTTTACTTGGATACAATGTTATAAATGAACTGAAGGTAAAGGAAGGAGGGGGGAGGATGAGCTCAGCTAATAGTACTGAGGAGAACAGTTCTAAAATGCCTGGTAAAAGCTGCTGCAGACTTTATTATAGTGGCCCCTGTGATCAGCAACCATGAGATCCCTATCCCTGCCTCTTTCTTGCTTCTCTGCCTCTCCAATTAGAACTAAGAGTAGGTGAGGAGTGAACAATTCAATGGAGGAGACATGGAAAGCAGTTACATACTGTATATCATGCTGGCAACTGGAAGGTAATAATGTGCTGGCATTAAAAGTGTTAATGACAACTCTGGAAAAGTGCTGGCACTAAATTTATTAGAAGGAAAGTCTGCTGGCACTGAAGGGTTAATGGTAATACTCTGCTGGCACTGAAAGTGGTAATAGCAATACTCTGGGAACGTGCTGGCACTAAAAGTGTTAATGCCAATACTCTTGGAGGGCAAGGCCACACTATTGCGTTTTTAATTGCGATGGGTTTGTAATGTTATTATGCTAGGGCACCAAGATGGCTAGAAACAGCCCTGCCGAGAGTTCCCCACCGGATGAATTTCAACTCCCAGTAAGTTTTTAATAAATGCTCGCACAGCCACATAGTCTCTGGTTAACCCTTTCTGTTTCAGAATTTCATACTTTTGTCACATTCTGTGTCAAGAAACTCAATTTTTTCCTCAATTGTTTTACACAAATTCTACAGTAGTTAACCCCACACCCCCAGTAAATAAGGGGGGAGTTTCAGCACAAAGAATTATGTAACCAATTTTTTTTTTTGGGAGAAATCTTATGTTTACGAACAAAAATCAAATTGTTTCTAAAAGCTCTTGTTTTCTTGTTTCCTAAATGCAACAATACCAGACATATATAGGTACCCCACTTTCCCTGTCCAGGAGGCCCCTCCAAATTAAAATTGCACTTTCTAGATTTTTACACCAGACCGAAAGTTATAAGCACTTCTGACAGGTAATGTATTATCTAAAATATCCCTGTAAGTGCTAGAAACTACATACCCCCAGGTTGTTAAGTGGGTTAAGCTTTGATAAGAATGCAAAAAAAATGGACACAAAATGGACATTTTTTTCTCACTGAGAAGCACCATCAGTTACCCCTTTACAGACAGTAGGAGGGAGTGGGCAATCTCTGGGAGGGACTTTGAGGGCATGTAGTCCCTCAAAAGTACACAAGACTAGGGTTACAGTCCCTCTCTGCAGGAGTTTATGGTACCAGCCAAAGTGAGGGCTGACACAGGAAAATCAGGACAGGCTAAAAGCCTCCTAGGACTCCACAGAGGAGGGCGACGCACAATCCCCTAAACTATAGATTCTTGGAATATATACCCCTTCAGCTTAGTAACAATGCCATTTTATTAAACATACATGCAAAATTGTGGAAACATACATGGAAAATTGTGGGTAAATATACATGCAAAATTTATTAAGACCTTCATAATTAGCGATAACGTACATTAGTGATAACGTGCGGTATCGCTAACTTGCGATACTGCACGTTTATGAATATGGGCCTAAACACCCCACAAATTCAGAAATACTCTCTACAAATCCTATATTTTTTTAATCTACAATCATCTAAATAACATTGTCTTTCTTTCACCCATACTTGCAAAATTCTAGACGCAGATCTTCATATCAGAATGTTGTGCTTTTAGGAGATTTTCAGAAAAAAAATGAAGGAATAAAGGTAATTCATAGTGTAAAATCTTGCCCAAACCCAAATGATAAGTGGGGTTTGGACATGCATGAATGCCTCATGCATGGGTGTACACACATATATGGCTACCAACTAACTACAGTTGATTGTGCAATTACAAAAAATTCAACCAGCTTATAGTTTTTCAAACAAAACCACCTTACAACTTGGAAAAAAACCCACAAACTCTATCCTTTTAGAACCTACACACCTTCAGCACAGCACAAAACTGTGCCCTGCCCAGAGAAAGCATATGTAAGGATTTAGAAAACAAAGATTGTGGATTAGAATGCATGGCCTTGGTGTTGCAAGGCATTATTGTAATCACTGATCCACTGTGATCCTTCTTTCAGGTTTATTTGCATATATATTCCTTACTAACAGAGCCATCTATAAACTTGCACTGAAGTCCACACTAAGCATATTTTGAACATTGTAACGCAACACATATCTTATGTGATGAAGCAGATTTATTCATTTTTCTAAACAATTCAATGTGTCCTTTTCCCACCAGTGCATTGTGTTGAACAACAGTGGAGGAAACAATAATGCTTATTATGTGTGTGATGTTTGCATAATTACTGGCTTATGTTTTTGGGGGGATAAAAAATGTTTTACAGCATGTTGTAGTATAAGGGCTAGGCCACACTAGCGCGTTTTTCGCGTGTTTGCGCACGTGCTTCGCGCTCTCGATTTTCACTAAAATGGAGATCGCGGGAACGCGAAAATTACCGCGATTTACGATGCGCACGTGATTGCGTGTCCGTTCGCATTTTGGTAACGCATGCGTTCACTATTTTTGGTGCGTTAACGCATGTGTTTCCATAATGCAAAATGGCGAAAACGCATGCGCAAAACGCGAACGCGAATGCAAAACGTACAAGAAAAGCGCACACAATAACGCTCGCGATTTTGGGCGTGATTCCTGTGTGTTGCAGTGTGGCCTCAGCCTCAAGGAGGCCTAAAGGGTATACATTGGTAAACTCACAGGGAATATTTTAAGCTATGTGCTAATAGTAATTAGTTAAGGAACAAGAGTAACAGGAAATGATAAATAGGAATTATTCACTCATTACAAGCTCTGTCCAGTCAGTTGAAATGGTGCCAAACCAGTAATTAGATTAACACTACGCACAAATAGCTCTGCAGATATATTTATAGTCAGAACTTTGGCAGCCAAAGGAGAGATTCTTACATTGTAACAGTATATTGATTTTTTTACAGTATCAATGTCTGAAACAATATCAAGCAATATTGAGTCACTGAAAGGACTTCCAAAACCCAAAGACAAAGATTCTGTATCCCAGACAATTGCTCATCAAAAAACTGAAGATGCAGAACAGGCATACGAAAAGGAATCCCCTATGTATATTTTCCAACAAGAAGGCAAACACATGGAACTTCTGAACAACAGTTTTGCCTCTCTCATCAACAAGGTAAGGAAGCAATTCATAGAAATAAAGGGGAACTCAAGTATTTGAAATCAGTTATTAATACACAATTAACAGTTTTGCTTGATAAACCTTGCAGCTATCTGTAATCTATATATACCGTATATATATGTCAATGTATCTATGTATCAAAAACTTGCGAATGGCTGGGACAATTTTGATGAGACTTGGTAAATATACATTAAGGACCTGGAAAAGAACATAGGCTATTTTTTTTCTCATTCCTTTTATTGAATGACAAATTCAGTGTATAGTATCACACATATTACATTGCAGAGATTTAAAACATTGTCAGTATAAATACAGTATGTACTTTGTATAATCATAATGCATTTGGCACATTGTATATTAACAATAAGTCTATTGAGATGAAATTATACAATAAATTGACCCAGACATAAATATGGATAAAGGATTATGGTATATTGCAATAAGATATGCATTTCGCATCAGCATTTTAGTTTGTTTTGTGATGCGTTATCACTACTAGAAACTAGAAAGGGAAAGTTTAAAGGATAAGTACACCATAAAAAAAACTTTTATTAGTTATTTGCAAGATATTGTTTTATAACTAAAGTTGGCTAAAACATTTTTTATCTCTACCTTTTAAATGAGCTATCAACCACTTCCCTATGTGCTGCAAAGCCCAAGATATGAAGAAATCAGAAAGTTAAGGGGTGGGAGGTTCTGAATCTGCGGTCACAAACACTAGATCCTCTTTCTAATCTGCAGTTGGCACATGCTCAGTGCAAGAAAAAGCAGAAGAGATTGAGTTAAAGTGACTGAAGGGGAGGAGGGGGGGGGAATAACAGCACAGCAGGAAGTGTGTAAGGTGTGTACATTTTTGTCTTTTTTTTAATGGAAGAGTAGGAGACACAGAAGAGAAGGGTTGTCACATTGTTTCAGAGCAGGAAATGCAAGGGATCTGGTGATGCTTCTACCATATCGCACATAAAAATATATGTATCTTAAAAACTATGTAAAAAAAGGTAAATTACAAAAATACTAGGAAAAGAAATAGCTGTCAATTTACCTAAATTCATTTTTGGACCACAGTTACCCTTTAAGTGCCAAAAGTGAGCATTGGGGCTCTTACACTTGGGACATAGCATCTGTGCTTTCTCTGTAATGTGTCTCAGCCTATTAGGGCTAATGTAGGTTTGGTGCATAATATACAATTGTATCAAGCAGTTGTTGGCTGCTGGGGAGACTGTGATGTGGGAGGTAGCTATTTCCCCCCAATCTGCTTGAGGTAATTCTTGTAGACACTTGTCTACTTCCACTTTGTTTGTGGGCTTCCACTTTTGACCAGAATAATGAGCAATAGGCCACACTTCCTTAAAATCAACAAGCTTTATTTAGGCACATCCGCCTTTGACAGAGACACATAGGGCACATCTCCACTTCGGTATGAATTAATCTGGAATAAAGTCAGGAGGTCAGTTCCTGAGCACCCTGTGTGCGCAGTCATTGGGTGGGATGACAATACCAATGCTCCTCTTCTAATCTCCAAGTTAAGACAATATCTGAGTTGCAAATATATAAGGAATGAGGCAGTTCAAATTTATTTTGCAGATCCTCAAAGGGGCGAATACTATCATCTTGGAAGAAAAACTGTTTTAATTGGGTTAATCTTGCCCAGTTAGTTTAGAGATGTTGTTGTCTTGGAATATATTAAGCAGAGGCAGTACATTAAGGTAATTGAATTTAGTTGGGTCTTTTTTCACATGTATAACAGAGTATTTAAAGGGGTGACAATCTGAATTGTGCATAGCAGGTTTAAAGTTGCCTCTGGGATGTCATCAATGCAATACAAACAGGATTTATCCAAGTTCATAAAGAAGCCTGCATGCGGGCTAAAAGTTCTGACAAGTTAAACCAGTGGCTTTTCAGACAGATAAACATGTTGTCCGCATTTAGGGTCAAATATTCAGAATAGGGGCCTAGAATGAATCCCCAAATATCAGACTTGGCACTGATTTGTAAGGCCCGGGGGATAGCGGGCAACCCAGACCTTCCCCCCCTAGTTAGGCCACATTCGGTGGAGGTCCTATTATTAACTGTAACATGGGCAGTTGACTTCTTGTAAAGGATCTTGATGCATTTAATGCATTTTTTTGTCTGAAACCAAATCTGCAGAGACAAGCTCACAAGATATCCCATTCAATGGAACTGAAAGCTTTTGTGTGTCTAAGGATACAAGTAATCTCCTTCCAACATTGTCATGGTTAATTTGTGTTTGTATTGATGTTGACTTCCCTGGTATAAAACCAGATTGGTTGGGTTGTATAATGCTAGTGATGACTCTTTGCAGTCTAAATGCCAATATTTTAGTAAGCATTTTATAATCACTATTTAATAGTGATATATGCCTGTAAGAGAAGCATTTAGCTGGATCCTTGCCTGATTTAGGTAAGACTATGATGTTTGCCTCATTAAAGGAGTTGGACAGACAGTCAATAAGTTAGTATAGTAATTTAGGTTGAATAAAGACATACAGTGCGTCTACCTGGTGCAGCCCACTCGGCAATACCCACATACCCACTGTTGATCCAGAGAAAGGCAAAATTCCTTTCAGACGCCAAATGGCAATAGAAAATATCCTTGGATCAACTCCAACTTTATGTATCAATACCAGTAACTGTTGACAGTTCTGGCTGGTATCTTTTACATACATCTATAGAAAGGCTGTCAGTGCTTGGGGCCTTCCCAATTTGTAATTTATCTATGGCTGTGATAATTTCTTCCTGTGTTATAACCTTATCCAGGTCTATTTGCTGGGTTGTTGTTACTGTGGGAAATTTTACAGTAGTGGGGTTTTGGATTCATATATTTTAGGATACTAATGGTATCTGTAGCTTTCCCTTTGGTGAGATCTTTAATGGCTATAACTGTTTGGATTTGGGTCATATTTTGAGTCAGGGCCACCAATAATTTAGCTGACTGCTTTCCTTTCATTGCCCGGTACATCATAAAGGGCAACTTTGGTTAGGGTTGAATGAAAGCCTGCAGTATTTCCTTTTAAAAGAACTGACAATCACATCTCTGGCTGGAGCCTGTGAGATGGGGTGAATGTTCAAACTTCCTGCTTCCAAGCAGGTTGAGTGACATCACCTGACCTCTGCCCTGCCCGTCTGCCCCGGGGGAGAAGCATGCTCAGTTAAGACTTAATGCTGGGGAAATCAGGAAAAAATTGACAGTTGAGAAGGGGAACCTTTTAAATGCAGGCTGAGGCTGGTCACATGGCTGAAAACAGGAAGTGTTCAAGCAGGAAGTAATATTGCTGAACCTTTCCAGCAATAGATTCTCACAAATTTTATCTAAATGTGTGATAGGTTTTATTTTGAAGATACGAGGGAGGGCTTTTTATATAATTCTTACTAGTTTGAAAGAATTCAAGACCACAGTTACCCTTTTGTCAATACTCGCGGTTTTTTTTATTGTGCGAAGCACCCTCTAAGAAAATCTTTAAAGCTGTTACATGTACCGAGGTGCCTCCCTCTGAAATATATGCATCCCAGAATAATTCTATCTGTTTGGGGTCATCCCATATGTAGCAGGGGTCTCAGAGAAATTAAGAAGAATTTTAAAAAAACACTTTATCCCTGTCTGCTTTATATCCGAAAGACCCAACAGCGAAACACAAGAAAAGCGACATCATATGTGTAGTGCAGTGCAGAATACTCTGATTTGTATGTGGGGGAGACCAAACAGCAACTGCATCAACGTATGGCCCAGCATAGAAGAGCCATCCCTCGGGTCAGGACTCAGACGTGTACCTGCATCTTAAGGATAAAGGACATACCTTTAAAGATTGTAATATTAACATATTGGCAAAGGAACGTGACTGGTTCAAGAGAGGTGTCAAGGCATTTATGTGAAAATAAAGAAACCAAGCCTAAATAGAGGTGGTGGGGGGGGGGGGGGTTTTAGTGATCTCTCCTTCTTAAAAGAGGAGACATAAATACTGGGTGTACCTTCAAGATTGGGAAGTTCTACGTTCAAAAGCAACGGCGTTATACCCCTTTAATCAGAATGTCAATAAAACCGAGGGCCCAGCTTTGGTAAGAAGTGATCTTCAACCTCATATTTCAGTTTGACAGCCCAAACAGAGTCCCAACCTTCAAATTTGACGAATCCCTTCTAAGCTCTAATAGGCAGACCTTTGGCCTGGACTTGGGCCTGATTGATGAGGACCTTAGTTCGGGAATCTCTTTCTTAATCCTCCAACCGAGTTTGAAGATCTGGGACACTCAACTGCTGCCGGGAATCAACAGGAAAGTGTTGGATTATCCATAGTTGTTGCAAAAATGGTGAACTTTAATGGAGGAATGACCGCGTATTAATAAGGCACAACTTCGGCCAATGGTAAGAGGGAAGACAATCCTCCTGAGAAGCGGAAGTATAACAAACGAATGTAATTGTTTCAACGTTTGATTGGTCCTTTTCCGGTCGGTCCATGGAACTGTGGGGTGGTAACCTGAGGACAGGAAATTATGAATGTGTAACGATTTACCAATAGTTCTTCCAGAATTTTTAGAGGTGCTGACCCCTCTATCTGAGCGATATCCGTGGGGTACTCCATGACGGGGCCGAACAACCCTCTAATAACGTCTGCCGTTATTGCGGCTGAAGTACCCCCTTTAATGGACATGAAATGGGCATCTTGGTTAGGTCGATCCACTACCACAAACGTAATTGAAAGTCTTGGATCTGGAAAGCTTCCACGATAATTCCATGCAAATCAATGTCCCAAGGCGAGTAGGAACCGGCAACGGACATAGTCAACCCTAGGGCCTCTGCCGAGGAGCCTTGAATCTAGCACAAGGGGCACCAGCGTCAACCAAATCTTACACTCCTTAGTCCATTTTAGGCCAGAAAAATGTCTTATTATTCATGATATCCAAGGTCTGTGACGTCCAAAATGCTCCTGCTAGAGGGTGGAAATGGAATACTGTATACCGCAGTCTCGCCAAGGAGGAAAACAACACCTGTCTGTGGAAATAGATGAAATCCTCTTGGGCTGGTGGGTCCGTTAGAAGAGGATTGAAGAGAGGCTTGTTTGATTGGCCCGAGCCAGATCGGGTGAAGCCAAATCAAACAATTTTGACTTGGGAAATAAATCATATCAGGTATCGGAGCATATCCTCGGAGAATTGTCTTGAAAGTGCATTCCGCTTTTTCCATCTTTTTGACCCAGGACGAAAAGGATGTGGAAATTGAAACGTGTGCAAAGAAGCCACTGGCTTGACAGGCTTTAGTCTTTTAGCCGTCCTGTAAATACTCCAAATTCTTATGGTCCAGTGAAAACAACAATCGGGGGTTACTCCCTCAAGAAGATATCGCCACTTCCTCTAAGGCGGACCTCTAAATTGCACGTACTCCCGATCTCCCCATCATAGTTTCTTTTCGACAGGAGAGAGTTCCGAGAAAGAAATCCACTTGGATGAAGTAGAGCTTTGGACCCATCGGCATTGCGACAGAATTGCTCCTAACCTTCAGACCAGCAACCTCTAGTAGGAATGAAGCGAAGGATCTGGATGGAATGAGGACTGAGTCCGAGGTGGGCTGACTTTCAATTGTTCAATAAGGCTTTTGAGCTAGTTCAGACCACTCGAACTGAGATTGGGTTTCTGGTAAGTTGAGTAAGTTGGAATGAGGAAGAAAAGTTTTAATGAACCTGCTATAAAAATATTGGCGAATCCAATAAAACTTCTGTTATTTTGCTTCCGTTAGATGGTACCGGCCAAATCTCGCATATCGGATACCTTCCCCCCCCCTGAGGGTCCCTATTTTGCCCTAGAGAGGAGATACTGAATCCTAGGAAGGGTATAGAGTGTTTCAAACTGCTCGCTTCTTTCTCCAGTTTAACAAAAGACCATGACTTCTAAGACGGACAGGACCTTTTTACTTTAATACGGTGTTTTCTTGGAGCTTAGAAAAAGATTAGATCTTCAAGCTATCCCACGAGAAAGTCTCGACAAAAATCTCGAAAAATTCATTAACAAAGTTTGGACGTGGCCGGTGCGTTTACAGAGTCCCGAAAGGCATCACTAAATACTCCGAGTGTCCATATCTGGAGCGGCAATGCCTTCCTTTCCATGCGTCCCCCTCTCTTATTCCGGATCAAGTTTTAGGCCCCTCCCTTCTGAGATCTATTTCGAAATTTTAGCGGACCTAAGTCGTGAAAATATTTCTGGAAAAAGTGGCAGAGGATTAGCGGTTTCTTGATAGTAAACT